>JAMKCH010033615.1:0-31622 GCA_023653785.1 Ophioderma brevispina
TATGAGAAAAGCTAAAATTTGCACCACATTAGCCTTATAGTGAAAAAACGATTCGATAGAACTTTTTAATTTTCACTTATGTTAAGGGTTTTGATGAGATCTTTTCGAAAAGTAATAAAATAGGGGGTGCGGGATTACTTTTCAAGATAAATGAAAAATATGTAAAAAAAATACGTCTATTTTGGCCACCCGGTGTTGTCAAATCGGACGCCCTATGCACCATTTGGTGCGTACCACGCGTTGAAAAGAGCGATCTTTTCGCTTCACGGCCAGGACGCTTATCTTGTGGGCCAGATTAACCAAAATGTAGAAATCCGTTTACTTTTTCGGTTTCTGTTCACAGATCTATGAAAGCCTTCTTCTTAAATAATTTTTAGCATTGACCAAAATAACATTGTCAAGAAACAGTAGGCCTATAAGGGCTTTACATTAATAAAAGTACGTAGCTTGAAATGCATGCTGGGGGGGGGCAATTTTTCATGGTTTGTTCACACGAGTTTTTAATTATTGTCGTATAATTGGGTTTGAGTTTGGTTCAATGTAGGCCTATAGGGATTTGCTAAATCTAAATATGCATTATTAATCACTTTATTTTTATTTCATTTATTTATTCACTTTTAGTTTATGGGTGTGTTATTAGGTCAATAAATATCCCGAAAAAAATGATAGGGATTCATTCAAAGGGCGGTGAAGGTTTGATGAACTGAGAATTGGTGTGGGCGATAGGCACGTAAATTTGACATCCTTGCAGTCCTTTTTGAGTAAATTTACAACAAAGGGTCAACGGGTTCCTAATTTTCACATAACGCTATCAAATTTGGGGATACCTTTATAGGTTAAAGAAATATTACAGATTCCATAGGGCGGCTGGGGGTCTACTAAACTGTCGGAAAACAGTACCGGAAAAGGCACGAACTGCTGCTGTGGCTTCCCGCTGCCACATACCCTATCAACCCTACACCACCCCGTCCGCTTGTCCTAAATAAAGAACCAATATTTGTGGGTTCTTTGAAGCCGAAAAAGGTTCTGTGGCAAGGAAATGGTTTGTGTAGAATCTTAAACTCTAGAACCTTTGAAGGAAATCGTACTAGAATTGGTTAATTTTGGATGTATGTTCGCCCATATTGCCCATATTGCGCCAAATTCACACAACATATTGCTGTAAGGCGGTGGTTCTACCCTATAGGTGGACGAAATCCGTCAGAAATGATGAAAAATCAACGAAAATGTGCTCAGTGCATGATAAATTACCATTTGTTTGTACGCGTGACTAAGCGGCGCGTATGCGTGGTGCGTGCGGACGTGGTGCGTTACGCGTGGCAACGGCTATTACGCGTAAGACGCTATACATGCTATATGCGGTATACGCAAAAAAAAACAGGCTCCTTATAGTGCAAACGTTTGGAAAGAAGGAAAAGGCCAAGAACACAGTATTCTGCTTTGATTGTCGTATGTATTGATACTACGGGTTACCCATAGTGCAGTTAGTGTCCAATGTAAACGGGCCATCGACTCATGCCCACCCACCAAATCATTGTACATGAATCCATTCATAAGTTTTTATCGTATGTAAACGATTCCCACTTCACGGGGCACCAATCACTGATCAATGAAGGATATTTTTGAGAGCGATTACCTCACACACTGTGTGACGACATTGGCGAGTTAGGGCATGTGTTTACACATGTTGGAAGACTGTTAGGAGTACTTATGGTAGTTCGGAATATTGTCAGGCACCGTATGCCAACCAAATTACACTAACTTGTAGAGAATAAGATTACTTGGTTGTCAGCTTCTACGAAGAGTAGAGGTCTAACCGTTTGTCCATGGCGCCTCTTTGCATCTGCCCCAGCATCATGGTTGATTTTTTCCATGAGAGGATTTCCCTACCAAAATAACATCTCTTTATAAATTAACAATTTTCGGATTTTCTGAATGTCTATCAAAATAAAATTCACATATGCATGTCATTGATGATAATATAGTCTATAATGATAGCTCTACAAAGAAAAATCCCTTGAGCACTTTTCACGCAACGACGTGAGTTTTCTCAAGTCCTATGCGTTAAGCATGCACAGAGTACGCATGACCGGTAGAAGCCTATTGATGCACGGTGTCACAGTTGAATAGGGAAACTGGACAGTAACGGCAAGATGCCCACGGGTGGTTGTGAGAAGGAAAAAAAATATACGGAAAAATTACGGGATGATACTATTGAAGTTTTTAATATTTAGAAAAAGAACGAACTTATAGGCCTTAAAGATACACGCAATTGCTGCAAAAAACATCCTCTACAGGATGGCGAGAACTGTTTATGGGGAGTTTGAAGAAGTTTGAGGGGAAACTTGTAGAAAAATACGGGATTACGGCTTACGCTGGCCCCACGGGGAGTACTTTAAGGGGGAAACAGTAACGGGAAGTTATAAGGGATTAAATATTCATTCATTGACGATTCCTAGAAATCGGTAACTAATGGGCTATAGGATTTGGATAGGTAAGGGAATTTGAGTTGTGTTAAAGATACAAATTTGCGGACCGGTGAATTCCTTAAGTTCAGGGTGACGGGTTTGGTTGCATTGGTCTCGCCATAGTGTGTCAATTCTTCAGTGATCGCTTCAGTTTCAGTGATCGCTCCGTTCACCAAATAGGGCGGAGGCCCGCGCGAAAGAGCGGGCCTCCAGTTAGTGTTAATAAAGCACCCATTTTGTTCTGTGTTTTTTGACATAATTTTTTTCAACATTCCTTCCCACATATCAGTTAATATCTATAGGCGCTCTGATATTTCTAAGATGCGTGTCGGACTTTAACGGGTGGCTGTTGCACGTTGGTTCTCTTCGTTTGTTTTTGAAGATTAGAGGAGGGTTCGGGTTCCTTTTAATTTTCTGACATTAGGGCGATTTTCCTTTTAAAGAATAGGTTCTTTTTCCGCTCAGGCGACGAAATAAAACCCTGTTTTAAGGGCCCGAACGACCCTTGTTTGCATGTTTTTTTTTTTTAGTTTTTCAAAAACTAATGTATGTTAAAGAAGGCCTGTTTTTAGCCCAAATTTATAATTTGGCAAAATTTTTAAGAAAATTTGTAAAAAAATTTTCATTTTTCTCTTGATTTTTCCATTTTGGGGCTATTTTAGCCACCTTTTGCGCTCCAGAAAAGAAAAAAATTAAAGAAAAAATTAGCCCGACCGACCGACCCTACTCGAAAGGTCCACTCCGGCCCGTAAAACAGGGTTTTCTGTTAGTCGCCTCAAACAAAACATTTTTTATTTTGGCAAAAGAGAAAGGGCCATGGTCAATCTGTCTTTTGCGCTTGCACAACATATCGCATTGTACGCTCTGAACAAACGAGTTCTCCGCGACATCTGCGTGTGCGCATACGCAGATTCAAGAAGGTGCAAGGTAAAATTTGAAATCCGCTATGCGCAGTAGCTGAAGCTAAGTTCTCTGAGACGACGCCACAGATAAGAAAAGGAGATCCCGGTCTGCCTATTACGGCCTGTACAAAATCTTTGTCACAACAAATACGCGATTGGGGGTATCGTGTTTTACCGGAGAACACGCGAAAATGGAAAGAACGGCAGAGATTCGTGCGTATTACCGTTGAACGGAGTCTCATGACGGCAACCGCAGTGGTTGCGTAAGATTTGGACATGGCACAAAGATCAAAAGGTGCTCGCGGTTGTCAATCCCTCCTTCGATCACATTGTAATGGTTAGAGTGGGCTGGTTATGGACCATTAAATAATTTCCCTCATTGTAATTTTAATCTTTTATGTGTGGATGTGCATGATGGGGAAAAAACAACTTTTCGAAGGAGACGCCGTAAAAACGAAAACCTAACCACAAAACCTAATCAAACTGGAACACACCACATACATACACATACGGAATCGCACCCTCGCAATATCCCTCTGCTTTTCAGCCAGGGGGATTATAATAAGGTCTAGAATACCGTATTTTGCAGGTATTTGGAAATACAGCAAAGGTATTTTAGGCGACGAAAAAAGAAAACCTGTATTTACGGGCGAGCGGATTTTTCGAGTAGGGTCGGTCGTCGGGCGAATGTTTTTTTTTTCATTTTTTTTCTTTTCTGGAGCTCAAATTGGCCTAAAATAGTTACCAAAATCTGAAAAAATCAAGAGAAAAAAATGAAAACTTTTACAAACAATATTTTCTAAAAAAAATTGCCAAATTGGGCTAAAAACAGGCTGATTTTTACAATTGGTTTTTGGAAAAACTAACAAAAAAAATTCTGCAAAAACTGAAAAATAAGGGTCGGTGCGGGCCGTAAAACGGTTTTTGTATTTTAGTCGCTTATGTTAAATTTTCAGGCCTATTATGACTAAATTTAAAAACTGTCGCTCTTATAATTTAAATAATGTCAATATCAAATATACAGGATGAATTGCTAATCCGTTTACAGTAAAAAATGTAAAATTCACGGTATTATAACAGCATCCATTTCTGGCAACAGAATATGGTATGCAATGTTACACAGGTTTTTCACCAGGTTTGATTGTAGATTTTTACAACACACTGTAAATTTACGGGTACACATGTACAAAAGTTCTACATTAGTGGCGTCAGTGTTTTGTTTTTTAATTCTTACACGTTCTCAAAGACTATGTAAGAAACTAAACCGAATACATATACGTTATTCTTTATGATTACTTAATTCCTTTTTTTTTTTTTTTACAATATTGACTCGTTGAGTAACCGTATTTTTTTGGCAGAATGGAGCTTACGTATAATACTGCAAAATTACAATTTTTTTTTCAACGTGCCATTGTCGCTACATCCCGGTCCCTTTTTCTATACTTGCTGAACAACTGCGAGTGGTGTTTGGCGTTACAACTTTATAGAGTATTGCTAACATAAACTAGTTTTTGTACTTTTCTTCATATCACTTTCCCCATCAAATTAGTCTGGGCCCGACTCTCGACACGAAAAGGCCGCTGATTAGTGAAAAGCATGGGACGCAAGACCCAGACTGAAGCTGTGTCGGGGCCTTTGCACAATCAACAGCTGTTTCTACAGTTTTAACTCTGTAATTCCGTTGCTAATGTTCATAAAATAAACAATCGATGCATTTTTGTGTCGACAGGCGCCCAGAATCATGAAACGTGACAAATAATTTAACGAATTAAATGTGGGGCGGGTGCGGACCAACAGACACGGCGTAATTGCAACTTAAAAACGTGAATACCGGCGGTGGCCAACGGCATACCTCTGACGAAATATTCCGAGATGCGTAATTCTTTGCGCAACATTTACGATACCACCCCCAATAGCGCGTCCATGCCGGACAAACATAGCGACCAGACCGGATCTTCCTTTTCTATAGCTGGACGACGCAAATACCTTAACACACAAAAACGCGGTCGGCTCTATGGAGTCTCATGACGTATCGCATGTCTAAGAATAGCCGCCAATTAGCGATGCGGATACAGAATTGGCGGTGCTGTGTCCCAGCGTACAGTTCTATGGGAGCGTAAATGGTGTGCGCGATGCTCGAAAAATTCAAGAAAAAAATCGGGGGTCCACTCGGATGTCACTTTTGAGTTTAAAACCATTGACAAAACCACATTTTTCGCTAAAAATTAACTACAAAAGTCTATGAAAAACCTGTTTATATGCCCCTTCAATTCCAAGGAACAAAAAATACAACAATTTAAATGTTGTGAATTTTTTAATAAGTGCGCACTCAGGTAGCTTTATAATAAAACCAAAAAGAATCATGGGGTCACCAAATACCCTTTGAGAGATTCCTGCGAAAATCCTATTGTTTCTTGAAAAAAATGAACCTGCGACATCTAGTGCGTACAGCTCGACAAAAAACGCAGGGAAATACGCAATGTGTGAGCGCGTGTGTCTCGAGTGGTGCGGGACCAGCGAGTAACGATTCTTTCGATTTAGGCCTATAACATCCGCTTTCACCTTGTTTTTAACTCCCCCCCCCCCCACCCCCACCCTTAGTGTCTGAATCCGAGTTTCGTGTTATCATACTTTTTGGAAATCATTATATTTAGTGCAGTTTGTGACAGGAGCATCACTCACCGGTTTAGACCTATTATATTAGGGTTTTGATAGATTTCTGAAAGACCGACATGTCAATGAGGATTCTTCACCTGAACCCTCGAATTTAACAGGAATAATTTGCAAATAAAATAACTATATATGGGAAAGGCAAAACTATTCGAAGGGCCCACCATCCCCACAAATAAGCAACAAACATTTTTCCAGCACAAATGAATACGAACCCAAATTCGGAACATTGGGTATAAAGCTAAAAGCTTTTTCTCTATCTAATTATAAAGTACGAATTACCAAAAATAATGCATAGGCACCATTTGCGCAGTTTAAGCATAGTGAGGTCTCGTATCGGGCTTGTTTCGAATTGTTGGACATTGAGCCTGCCATACCCGCATATATCTACATATTACGCATTGAACTATAAATCAATATATATTATTTTTCAAACAGTGAAAGCACCAGGAATTATATATGTTGTGGAGGAAATGGGGGACTAACAATAATCACGAAATTCATGTAAATTTGGGTAATTTTACTGCTGAGACTAAGGGGACAGCCACAAGTCTCTGTTCGAGACAAATGTGCGGACAACGCTCTAATGGGGAGGGCAAACTTCCCCTCCCCCATTCCTCACTACCTCCAAGATGCCAGGGAGAAACACAATGAAGAAACCAGTGTTAAACAAAGGACAATAAAGGAAAGGATGGTATCATTATGTCTCATGCATCCACCCTATACTCGCGCGCTCGTGCGTAAAGAGTGTTTTCATTTTGCGTAAAAACTCTTACTACTCGGGATGTGCGCTCTTGTTTGTTAAGCGCGGGCAATCGACGCTTCAGGCTGCGGAAAACATTTCGAAAGATATTGAGGCTTGGAACGATGCCAAAAGTTGATATATGACCATAGAGCTGGAATATTAAACCAAGAGGAGAATCGCGTGTATTATGGAATAGCCCAAGCCCGTAACCGTTTTCTCTCACACACAGCGCACCGTGGTTGTTGCTGCGTAAGCACGCGCGTGTCGTCACTGTTGAGGCGCAAGCACACGCATATAAAAATCTGTGCGTCACGCGATATGTTACCAGTGTTGCATTTCCCCAGTGTTCCATTGTCTGATCGGCCGATTTTTCTGCAAAAATTATGCGGAAATCAATCGATGGAAGAAACCATGCATCTAAAAAGATTCCTGCATTCCTAATGCACAAAAAAGTCTCCCGATGACCCCTGTGAATTTTGCTTAGGAAAAGAGATATTTGAGTCCGAGTGATAGCATGTGGCATCAGTTGTTATTGTTGTTTTCACTCGCTAAATTGTGACGAACGTAAAATACCGCGTGTTCATAAATATGCATTAAGGATTTTCCAAATACGACGATACGTAAACCAAATATGGTGGTGCCCAAAACTATGATAATAAAGTGCGTATACTCATTATAATACTTTTGGGCACCTTGATTTTGGTTACGCTGTTTCGGGAGAATCTTCGGGTCTGGGTTATATTTACGTCGTTGTATATGACCCAAACTCCTTAATGTTGACATGTTAGTCTATCTATCGCGCGCTGCTAGCTCATGAGCTCCTGTAGTGTGCCATATTAAAAACACCAATTTACTATGGTTAGGAAATTCCGGTTTTTCAAGGAGAATCGATTGTCATAGTTTTTGATAAACCTGGTTTTTCAATCGAAAAACCAGGTTTTTCGAATTCGATTGTCATAGTTTTTGATAAACCTGGTTTATCGACCGAAAAACCTGGTGTTTCGCCGATAAACTTGGTTTTTCAATTCGATTGTCATAGTTTTATTTCATAAACCTGGTTTTTCAATCGAAAAACCAGGTTTTTCGAATTCGATTGTCAAAGTTTTTGATAAACCTGGTTTATCGACAGAAAAACCTGGTTTTTCGCCGATAAACTTGGTTTTTCAATTCGATTGTCATAGTTTTATTTGATAAACCTGGTTTTTCAATCGAAAAACCAGGTTTTTCGAATTCGATTGTCACAGTTTTTGAAAATTTTTTTTTTTTTTTTTTTTATGACAATCGAAATCGAAAAACCTGGTTTTTCGTTTGAAAAACCAGGTTTATCAGTGAAAAATCAAGTTTATCGGCGAAAAATCCAGGTTTCTCGGTCGATAAACCTGGTTTTTCGTCAATAAACCTGGTTTTTCGATCGAAAAACCTGGCTTTTCGATCGAAAAACCAGGTTTATCGACGAAAAACCAGGTGTATCTGTTCTATTGTGCAATATACTTGCCATATACGTCTGCTTATTTCCAATGGGGTCCCATAACAACAAAAGATGGCTGTGGACGAGTGGACAACATGAACAATGAACAATAAACCTACACACGTATAAAATCATCTAATTCCTGCCCTAAAAGGCCCGGGGCGGAATCCCCCCCCCCCGACATTTTTGTCGCATCTCACCTATTTGTACATGACTTTTTTCTTTAAAGCCTTGCGCTCGATTTAAGATAATTTTGAATAAAATCGAACCTACGGTTATGACGCGGCGTTTCGTAATCGCGCACTGCGTGCGAGAAAAGCTATTTCCCATTGAAATTACACGGAACACCAGTTTTTTTCGTGCTAAGGATACAGTTACACTATGTTTTGTCTTATTTATTTGATTTATTTATAGTAAGAGGATGTGTGCGCATACTTTGACACACATAATGGCAAAAAATCCAACTTTTGCTTTAAAAAATGGCGAAAAACCATGAATTTTGCGATTTTTTTAGATTTTTCGCATTTTTGCATAGCGTCATGTTTGACGTCACTTTGACGTCATACAAGGTATGTTTGTACTGTTTTTGGTATCAATGGACTCGGGAGGGTCATAGCTATCCATTGGTACTACACATATGATAGTTCATTAATCCGTTTCCGAGATACTAGAGGGGACGGAATCCCCCCCCCAGACGGTGAGATGGGTCCAAAAAGCCCGGTGTCATAAACTACAGTGTCCGCGTGACCGAGTGTCTTACCACCATTCTAGGCATTGTATTCTCCATTGAGCGCTGTACGCATCACTTGTACCCAAATGGCCTCGTCTACAAGGTCACGGTTTATTCCGTACATGTTGACATGGTAGCTAGGACACTCTCTCATAGGGGACACTCAATTTCTTTACACCGGCTCTTTTAGGGTTAAAGTGTTTTCTGCCAGGTGTTTTGACAGCCTTTTTATATTCCAACTTATCACTCATGTTACCACATTTTTTTTTTTATTTGATCTTCCCAAGACAAGCACATGTTTCGAGCAGACAGCAAAATGTAAATTGACAATTGACAATGCCCAACAGTCATTTTCGTGTACCTGTTTTATATGAGAGAATAAATTGTATTGTTTTTAGCCTCTGCCATTTATCTATCTTGTCATTTTTTTTCTGCAGAGCCCAACGGTCTGCCAATTTATTGCATTTTTCCCCACATTGAAAATACGTATTAACACAGACAAAAATATTATATACATAGTAATATAACCATTAAAAATACACTTATCAAAACAGAATCATAAAGATTATACTATTCCACCTGCTGCGCCACTTTGCCCAGAATTGTGCTTTTAACTGCTAACATTTTTCAATTCCTTACAGGTTTTAGCCAATGATAAAACCTAATATTTAAGGTGTTTTTTTTTTTTCATCTAGAAATCATATAAAGTACTCGGCCTAGAGGATAAGAAAATTAGATTTGGTGAACTCAACCTATAAGAACCTAATAAACATTCTCATATTTAATTTAATTGCGTATTAACCCAGGTCAGTGATCTAACTCCAGAATTTAGCAAGACATCACTTCCCAAAACAAATGTGAGGAGCATCTTCAACATGCCATTGACAAAAAGTACATAGGTTAAATCAGTAATGCCCATGATAAAGTAATTTATTAACACCAAGAAACCTATGCAAAATTTAAAACTGAAAGTATCTTAACCTAGTGGATGGGGATGCTTTTAATGGTATGGAGTAACTGTTGGTCCAATCTTAGTCTGGGTCATTAACATATATTCCATGTGGTTCATGTGAAAAGTGGTTAATTATATTACACGGGCGACAGCTTTTTTTAATTACGGTTATGAAAATAACGAAGTGAGTCTGTAAAAAGGTTATAGCACCCTTCATGCTAGCCTCTCGAGATCGACAGGTTTGCCATCAAATGGTGCTCTGTCGTATTGTGTTAGCGTTGTTGCTTCGTGGGCCATCAGCCAATAAGTAGCCGCTGAGTGGGTCTGCTTCGATTGTTCTATTCAGTCCTGTCACTTGGTGTGACGGCCGTCTGTGACCGAGTCATAATTCTTCGTGATCTCTACACCCCGTTGTTTTTAAAAATCTCCTCCTCACCCATTAATTAATTTTATGTAGTCAGTTTTTACAGTAATATTTTGCGTTTATTTCCATACCACTTGTTAATGTATCTTTTGGGGTGTAATAATCTTCTAATGGCATTTACACACATTTTAATAGGCTACAAGAAAAATTGAGTTTTTAGGTGAGTCAAAATAACAAATCTTCTTATTCTTGGTGAGGTGTTTCCTATCATTTAATGTCAGATTTGGTGTCCTCTTTTGGTTATTTCTCCAATTTCTAAAATTTCTAAACTCATATTAATTACTACGGGTGCTCAACGGGCGATATATTTGCTTGTTTCAAAAATACTGTGATTATGACTTTGGATTTATTAATATTTTGTACTGATTTCAAGCTGGGTTCATTTCTGGATATATATCATTAAATTTCCAATAATTATTTCTACGGAGTTCCAGGGCGATAATAATTGACTTCTGTGCCAAAACTACTGAGTTCCCATGGGTTAGATCAATGTGTTATATCTATAGCATACAAGTATAATATTTATAATTGTTGTTTAAATCATTTTCAGGGGAATGATAATGATATAAAAATGTTATACTGATATCAAGAGTTAGTTCTCGAGGAGACAGTATATTGCATATCTTTCGAGTAAAAGATTTAATCATTGCTCATTAAAACATATAAAGGTTGTTACAAGCCTACATGTATTCAATACTGAGCTCCTCGGTGTGTCGTATGGGTTAGATACTCCCATGATAGTCATCGGTGATTATTCTTTGGCTGTATTAGCTATTAATGTATTGGCTAAATAAACGTTAATGTTTGAATTTGTCTCAAGATTTTAATTCGGACAGTAAGAGGTCCCAGTACCCACGCAAATTTTTGCTACTATGCATAGTGCTTCCAACGATATAAAGTTTATTTAACCGTATTCGAGGTCTTCACCCGAATTTAGGCCAGTGGACGTTTTGTTTGGATTTCCATTATTTGTGCGCAACCAGGGTTTACGGACTTGGATGAGGTCTTCACCAATTCCGTTGGGGGCAATTTAACAATATGCATTTAAAGGACTTCTCAGATGGCTGAACATGCCTCAATGCCCACTCCGGTGTTTCTGCTCTCTTAGCTGTAGGTGAGATAAGTAGAACAACGAGGCGCAGCCGAGTTGTTTTCGCTAAATAGTGCTGGCGCCCGTGTGATATGACACGATAATACACGGCAGAGGCTAAAACAATACCTAAGGCCCTTGAAGTCGAATATGAGTTTAGCGTCACCCCTTTTTCAGCTTCATACGAGGCAACTTTTTCCATTATTCATTATTCACTTATTTGTTGTAAATTCCCATCGCTCACCTAAATATACAACTGGCACAAAAAGTATATCGGCATGTTTTTCGATCCATACTGTGCCAAAGTAGAACAATTTTGAAAGTTTCAAAATATCACATTTGTTGCCTAGTCTTGCTCTTTCATTTTAACACCGCACTTGTAAAAAACGCGTACAGAAATGGCTTGAGACAGAACGCCCCGAAAGACGCAAACCCCAAAACCAAAAGTTGCAGTTTTGGGATTTTTCAATGGGCATTGCAGTGTACTTGGACACGAACACGCGGACCACAATTCAATATTGCAAGTAGTTAGCTTTCTCGCTCATTCAGTCGGAAAACCTCAGTGTGTAAACAAATAATACAACGTATATTGCGTTGTAACCCATTTTCCAGGGACCATTTGAAAAATCCAAAAACTGCAAAATTTTGGTTTGGGGGGTTGGGTCTTGCGGGCACATGATCGCAGCCATTTTGCACGATTTTTATAAGCGAGGTTTTAAATGAAAGGGCAAGACCTATGCAACAAAATGTATATTTCGAAAACTTATCCAAAATAGTTTGACTTTGGCGCAGTAGTCACTGATCGAAAAACATGCCGAGATACTTTTTGTGCCAGTGTATGTGTATTTATGGAAGCAAGAAACTGTTGGCTTTGGAATTAATAGTCAATAAACTATTGTCCAACTTTATCAGAGATGCTAGTTAATCAAGTCCAAATTTCCTAAAAAGCTACTAAAAAAGGCTCTGAAAAAGAAAAAAAAATGATCCAAAAGGTAATTTTTCCAAAATAATGATTTTTTTTTTCTGAATATATGGATGACAAAACGCGCCAATTTTCATAACGCGCGCTGGGGTGAAGTTAAACTCAACTTCAACTTTCAAGGGCCTAATATGGCTTTATTCTCATTCCTTAACACTTTATTCAACCCCAAATAAAAAGCTATATTGATAACAATAACATATTACGGAAATTGGGATAGATTTTACCCAACGAAACTCCCCGGCTTTTTAAACGATTAATCCGTTTGTTTTATTCCCATAGATTGGCTCCGAACAGGCGTATGCGTAGCGCGTTGACGCGTACGCGCTGTACCGCTGTGATATCGTCTTCAATCACACACCTAAACGAGTAGTAAACCAATTGCCAGTTGTTTAAGATGTCCAATCTTGCCCTTATCTGTTTCCCTTTCAGTTCACACCACTTCATGTCTAGCCCCCCCCAATGACTTGCACCCAACATTACGTAAATCACTGATATGGACACTCTACGGGTGTTATCCCATGATTATCCAAAGAGTCAACCCAGTACACCATAAAATAAACCTTTGTTAACATTACGTTTAGGTGTTTCAAACGGGTTGTGACAATTAGCGACCCTGGGTCACAGTGACCTGATGAATTCATCAGACTTGTACGGAATAAACTGGAGAATTATGCAGTTTATCCGAACAACCTTGATGAATTCATCAGGGTCACTAGGCACCAGGGTAGCTAATTTCACAACCCGTTTCAAAGTACTTACTCAGCGTGTTGGATACATCAATACATTATGACATTATAAAAAAATATAAACGCAAGATCTCTCTTCATGCCACATGTTAAATACATGGCTTGATTTGATATTTGCAATGTTCTTGATGCTTAACGTGTGCAGTTCATTAGATAACCACGATATTAAAGTGAAGCCGTTGTTGCATCAGTGATAGTAATGTTGTTGAAGTTATTTGTTTTAAAAACTGTTAAACAACAATGAAGAATTTGTTAAAAGCAATGTAAAATCAATTTAATTTTTTTTGGTTTTGACCACCTTTTGACAACTTTGGGCCTGTTAAAAAAATGCTGGTCAAAAACCAGGTTTTAATGCAAGTTTTAACCGGTGGTTAAAATCGGAGTGGTTCAACCACGCCTTAGATGATTATACAAATCCAATCATGTGACCAAAACAACATTATAAAGCGAGAAAAACAAGCAACCGTAGTTTCGAATAAAATGGACTATCTATAACCCAAAGATTACAATTTCCTTCTTAAATGTGTTGTGGCGTTGTCAAGAAAGTAATTAATTAAAACCATTTGTTTACTTCGGGTAAACGTAAGTAAATATTTCGATTAAAAATTAAAATATATTCAGATAAAAAAAGCAAATACTCTTTGGGCAAAAACACGTTTCGTTTAAAATCACCTTGGTTTTCCAGTTCTGCTATGTGATAGTTTCTGTATTGAAAAAGTTTCGGCTTTGTATCAATTGAGCATTACTCCCTGTTTTGATGATTAGGGACCAAGATAAATAGGCGGTCGAAGTCCAAGTCAAAAAAAAAACAAAGGAGGCTGTGTGTTTAGATTACCATCCCAAAATGTACGTAAATTCGCTGCCCTATGACATCCTGTGTTATCAATGAAATCAAATAGTTCAGCTCTCGCTTCCCTTCATTAAAAGTTGTAGGCCACTTGATAATAGTTTGCTGAATATAATCAATTCTACCTTACAAGATCGCTACTAGAGTTCACCACCTTTCAGAAGTTTAACCCTCGTGATTACCAAGCCTTTTTTTGTAACACGGTTTTACCGGGGGGGAGGGGGGGGGGGTGGTTACCCGATGCTTATGATTTTGATCCAATGGGAAGCTATGGTCCTCCTCTTTCAGTGATACCAAAAATAAAGACCAACATACCTAGTTATGGCGTCCGTCCACAATGACGTCTATCAAGTCCGCGAGGTCGGGCAAAATTGGCATTTTCGACCGAAAATAGGCGGAAAATTCAATTTTTGCGCTTTAAAAATCGCAGGATATCCGATTCATGCGGTTTTCAGCTCTAAATGATGGCATTTGGCTAGTTTTACATAAAATGAGTTTCGAGCCATACTGTGCATAATATTTTCCAAAAAGTGCACCATTAAAAATATCCTGGGTGCAAACACCCCCCTCCCCATACCCTTCGACCTTTGACGGCATACACTAAACCCCGTTGAAGGCATACTTCACATTTTTTTCGCTAAACTGACCGAAAGGATGAAAGAAAGAAAACGTATCCTAGAAGCTTTTTACGAAAGTTTAGGGGCATTTAGTGCACCGGAGGAAGTTCACCACCCCCCCCCCCCACTTGGAAGACGAGGGTTAAGGAAGTACCAAGGTGCAGTGGACCTCCAACATTATTTCACATGGGTACCAAAGGGTTTTACAAAATAATGTAATCATTGGGTAACCAGGGTTAAATAATGTATCATTGGGTAACAAATGTTACAATAATGTAATTATTGGGTACAAAGGGTTACAAATACTGTAATCATGGGGTAACAAAGGGGGTTACAATAATGTAATCATTGGTTTGTGCACAATCATCCCAAAAGGCCGGTTTACATTGCAATATTGAAAGTATTACCTGGGATGAATATACCTAGGGAAATAAAAAAATGAGTGATTGAGACCTCATTAAGTTTTTGGTTTGGTCCGTCACCGTAAGAAGTAAAAATGAGTATTTTTACCCTGCGTATACCTGAGCCATTTTTTGTAACAAAATGTCCGAAGGGGGGGGGGGGGTTGTCCCCTGTGATTTTCGTTACGACACCCGATCTGTTAAATTTGGTACCAAAGGATAGTTAGCGTTGATTCGTTCCATGGTACCAAAATAAGTACTACATACCAACATTATGACGTCACAATGACGTATAGTTGAGGGAAAGTACGAAAATTTGACTACAGGTGGTGAGAAAAATTGATATTTCGCCAATTTTAGCGACTCAAACACCCTATTAGAGCTTCTAAAATGAGTGTATTCTATATAAATACATTTCCCATCAAGGAGAGGTCTCAAAAAACCGCATGAAAATCTGATTTTCCTAACCTTTTTGGCGAAAAATTGAATTTTTTCACGGTGGTGTATATGGAAATGGCAGTTAGTTGATATGCAAACTTTTGACGTCATTGTATGACGTAATGCTAGGCATGTTGGTACTCATTTTGTATCAATGACAGAGGGGACCATAGCTATCTATTGGTACCAAAATCAAAGTTTCGTGATGTTCCTGTGTTGTGTTAGGAATGTTGGGACTTTCATTACGAGGGGGGGTGGACCACCCCCTAGCGATCAATTTGGGATCACCCTGTAATTTACCATTACCCCGGTGGTGTTTGTTTTTGGATAAAAGGGCGGAACATGACAAATGACAATTACAGTAAATAATTTGGACACCAAAAAGGGGGTTTAGCAAGCCGGAAAAAACCTGAAGTGGTTAACCACCCCCCCCCCATCCCCCTTCGGTGACGAGGGTTAATGGCCACAGGCAAAAAAAGTGGTTCGTGTACTTATAGCAGTGGGACAATACTATAGCTCTGCCTGTAGGAAGATCATATTGATTAAAGTCTACTTCAAAGATCAAACAGGTGTTTCAATTGTCAGAATTCTTACTAATATTCAAACACGCATAACGCAACTAAGTTTTTTTCTGACCATGGCCGGCCTTGTATGAGTCCCTTGAAATCCCGGGCAACAAAGGCGTAAATCCCGGGGGGGGGGGGGGGGGGGGGGGGGGGGGGGGAAGGGGGGATATTCCCCCCCAATTATTTTGATGAGGGGATGGTCAATACGATCATCCCCCCAATGTCGATGTCCGTTCATGGTGTTTTTGACAAAAAAACCTATATTTTTACCATAAGTATAAAATGGTACAGTCCGAGCGCTTCGCGCGCATTTGCTCTAATTACAAATAACATTTAACGATTTCAGCTTCTAAAGGGCAATTTTTTGTCGCGCGTACGCGCGAACGTGTGCGAATTAATGGTCTTTCGCAAAACCCCTTCATTCATAAATTTCACCAACTCCATCCCCCCCAAGCAAGAAGAAATACGCCACTGCGGGCAACAGACCAGTATCCACACAGAAAGAAACTTATTCGGTATGGCATAAGGAAAACTTATTCAGGCTTTGTCATTCAGTAGGCTTGATAACTGGCAATCTCTTTTGTACAGCCTTCCTCAAAAGACATCAACAAATTAAAAGAATTCAAAAATATGGCCGCTCGCTTAATTTCTATCACAAAGAAGGCGGATCATATCGTAATGAGTCTTCCAAACAGGCCAATCGACATTTTGGCGAAATGATTTTTTTGCATATTATTGATACTATATCACAAGCTCGTTTCTATACCAAATATGAGCAAAAAAAACATTCCCAATTTTTAGATTATAATAGATTTTCCTTTGGGGAATCATACCCAAAACGCCCAAATGAAAGTCTTACAAACAGACCATCGCATCGTCTGTTTGCTTGGTATCGTGAAAACCACCGCACGCTATAGATCAATGGGATACTGCGAGATCATCTCCTCGCTTGATCAAACACGGGGGGGGGGGGGCTCTATAAGTCTGGTCGAAGGTAGATTAGTACAATGTGTGTAGCTGTATCTGAGCTGAGACGAGTTTGCCACAATAAGAAAATATTATTTTTTTCAGTTTTTTAAAAAACAGCCAATTCTGCCGAATAATGACTGTAAAAAATTACAGTATAAAAAACCGATTCAATCAAAACACTGGAAAAAATATATATTTGGTGAGTGAGTACAGATAGTGTGAATGTGTAGAGAATAATAAAAGCACTGGCGAAGGCATTCTAGTAGGCCTATCCACCCAATGTCAAACCAAAATGTTACGGTGGAGATACAGTAAATCAGTAATGTTGGTTAAAAACAGATGCATAAAATGTATCCAATTAAAGTGAATTGAATGGATTAAAACGATAAAAGCTGTGTGGGGTTTATGGGATTTGGTGTGCAGATTGCTCCCAGTATTTTCCTATAGATTTACAGTATTTTTTCATTGTAAATTACAACTTATAATTGAGAATCCATAATAGGTATCATAAAAATGTTGATATAATTCAAAGTTCAATACGAGCCTCTCTGATATTTTTAGTCGTAATAGGCCTCGAAAATTGGACAAAAAATTATTTACTATATTTTTAATTAACGGTCAAGTATTGTCTTTTTCTGATCTTTTTTTTACTGTGAGTGGCACGTTATTCGTAAATACAAGATGCATGTTAGTAGTGGTATAAACAAAATATGCATTTAGCTGCATTGTTCTTTTACCAGACGTATTATTGTAAGATGTCTTACTGTCTAAGCGACGATCCGGGCGATGAGCACGTCAAAAGGAGCTACGTTTATCAGTTTGAATCGCGCCAGTTGATTTTTATTCATTATTATTTTATTGTTTTTTAGACAGAATAGTTAAAGATCTTTTATTTTGTAAGTGATGCAACTATACGTTTCATAGATAATTCACAAAGTGTAAACAACCATACAGGTTTAAGTTAGGTAAATTGTGCAAATATCGTAATCATTTACTCAGTTTACCCCTGTTGCTGCAACTTAATTGATTGTTGAAGTTTAATAAAAGTTTTAAAAAAAAAGGGAATTCCAAATCAGCTAAGTTGGTAATTTCAAAGTTATAACCCAAATAATTTAACCCCAGAAAGAACATAACAATCACTAATGTAGTAGCCTAATTTCACTTCAATGGTTATGAGTTTCAAAAAAAACCTCTTGTTGAAACCCTTTCACGTTTTGGGATGACTTTGTTCCCATTTTGAATTTACATACAATATATTAATTGTGAAGGAAAATATGTATATATCATAAATTAATGGCGTATATATTTCCCTTTATTGTAAGCATAGTTCGTGGGTTATTAGGTTTTGGGTTCATATCCAGAGGGTCCCATGTTTGATTCCTAGTTCATATAGAATAGGCTTACGCTTTTTGAAAAGTTACTTACTGATTAATTTACAACAGGCCAAATTAACCCTCGTCCTCCCCGAGCATTTTTATAAACAAAAAACTTCCAAAAAGGGGGTGGAGTGGTTACCACCCCCCTTGATTTCCGTTATGAACATCCGATGCCTATAAATTTTGTACCAAAGGATTAGCTTAGCGTTTCTTATTTCCCATTGGTTACCAAAATAAGTACCAACATCCCCATTAGACGTCACTATGACGTCATTATGTTGAGGAAAGTGCGGAAATATACTGAATATGGGTGGACAATTGATATTCGCGATTTTAGCGACACCCAAACACCTTATTATAGCACTAAAATGACTCTCATATAAAACTAGTCATTCCCCATCATGAAAATGTGATATCCTAACCTTGATCTTTCCTATTAGCCCTGGTGGAGTGTGTTTTGGATTAAAAAGGAGCGAAAATATGTCAATTGACAATACATTAAATAATGTCGGCCACAAAAAAGGGGGCTTTAGCTACCGGGGAAAACCTGAAGGGGTTCTTAACCACCCCACCCCCTCCCATTATTTGTAAATGGAATATTAGAATATTAAAAAAAAAAAAAAAAAAAAAAAAAAAAAAATTCTTTTTCGTTTTTCCTCTTTACTTACTACAATCTATAATGTAGCCAAATACCAAGAACTTTGTTGCACTATTTTATAAAAATATTAAAAATTAATAATTTCACAAATTCACTAAATTATCTGTGTTATATGAATACGTGCATATAAAGTTAATATGGGCTTGAGTACATGCTAGACAAATTATCATTCACATTTTCAGCCATCTTCAACTAAAATACATGATAATGAGTAATTAAATGATTACTCATTGAAATTGAATGTAACCCGGATACGATATTGAGTATAGATACAGGAAATATTTTCCTTGCAATTCAATAACGAAAGATGTTTAACATGAGAAAATTCTCATTCTGCATTTTCAATAAATACCCCTGTGATAATCAGAAAATAGGGCAATTTGAATATTGAAACAACGTCAGAAATCTTGGCGGCAAAAATGCCATCTAACCTCAAAATGGTTAGTTTTTTTTACTCATAGAAAGTTTTCAACAACGAAAGTAATAAGAGCACTATCTAAGAGTGCTATGGACCTCCAAATGTGAAACATATACGCAACGAATCTGTTTTGATGACACAAAAATTAAATATAAATAGCCATGGGAAGATCAATTTCATTTCAAATTGTTTCTGATATATAACTCCGAGTCGTTATTTACGAGTTTAGATAGTAGTTGACACTAATTGATAATATACTCTTCCTATGGTTTTCGTTACTTGCAAGTCGTACGGCCTACATGATCTTGTTTGTATTTTTCAAGTGACATTGGAACACGTAAAATTCCAAAGAAGCAAAATGTAAAGAATACCATTGATTAAAGCGTTGTTTTTAGTTAATTACAAGTATTCAATTATAAACCGTGTTGTATGTGTCGATCATTAGAATTAAAAAAGGTTGATTTTCGTCCGAACGCCCTCGTAAATTTACTACAAATCTAAATGACCTTGACAGTAGATAAGCGTTCTTTCTTTCTTGATAAACTAGTGACCTTTTGATTTCGTTTTTACTCTAACAAAGTATCAAACTATACAACCTTCAATAGCATAAACAGATAAATCACAACTGCTTCCACTTAACGTTTAGAAAGTTTATTATGTCCAATAATTAACAAAACCCAGGGTTTCAATCGCTAGACATACGCTTTGGCTGTCCTAGGGTACTTTGAACGCATGCGGGCCGATGCACAATTTTAGAAATCAGCAGAAACTCTAAATTTTAAATGTCCAAATTTACCAGGCGAAATCAACATTAATCGTACTTCAGTATTTTAATTTTCAATTATACGATTAAGTACTAAAGTTTACCAGAAAAAAATGCTATAAATTTTAACAACAAGAAAATAATTCTGGGCAGCAATTCTCCAACAAAACCCCTAAAATCCCCTTTACAGGTTCCATTCAAATTACTGTATATTTAAATTCACTTGTATATTTAATAGGTAATGTATTATATTTTATATGGAGTATTAAATATTTGATTCAATCATCCTAATCAACGAAATTGTATGAATTCCTCTTCATCATTCCTCTTTTCTATCGCACTGGCACATAATTTTGCCCTTAAGAGACAATGACACTTAGAAAATCGTACAAAAGCATAGTCCATTTTCTAGTCGCCTCCGCAGGCAAAGTATGTTCAACATGTGCAATACCACCGCCTGATGCGATCGATCGAACTCTTTTTTGAGTAGCCAAACAGCTCAATGGTGCCCCATTCGTCTCCTTGACATAGAAACAGAGGACGTTTTTTAGTTTTTTGCAAACAGACCAATCACTTTTAATTATTTGACAAGGAAACAAGTACTTGAATTGAAACGTGTGGCTCAAATGAAGACGTTTCAATGTCCACAATGTCGATATAAAATCATTTTCCTAAAAGTTTCACATTTTAGATATGCAGGTTCATAATTCTCGAAAACTTCAATCGGCCGATATCTCGAAAGTGACTTTTGGTCGAATTGGACCTGTTTGGAAGATTCGTGACGATTTTTTATGTTATTCATCTCTAACTCCCAACACCATATTGTGGCCGGCACTTTGAAACTTATCTAAACTGAAAACTATCAGTGATTCACCCTAAAGAGTCAAAATATTGAAATTTTGCAGGGTAGCTTAAAATGAAGGATAAGTACGTGTCCCCACGGACGCCAATTTTTCATGAAAAATTTTTATTTTGCGCATGTATTTTCTACTTTTTTGCAAAAAAATGTAGTTTTTGGAACAATATTTGCAACAATATTTTATAGTTTTGCAAAAATATTTATAGTTTTGCCAAAATATTTCAGAATTTTGCAAAAAATATTTTTATTTTTTTTAATAAAAATTTAATAGTTCATAGTTTTGCAAAATATTTCAGAGTTTTGCAAAAATATTTAGAGTTTTGCAAAATAATTTCAAGTTTGCCAAACATTTCAGAGTTCTTATGCAAACAATAAAATTTTGGCAAAAAATATCAAATAGTTTTGCAGAAGATTTTATAGTTTTTGCGAAAGTATTTTATAGTTTTGCAATAATTATTAACTAACTTTTTGCAAAATATATTACCTTTGCACGAATATTTTAGGTTTTGCCGCAAAATACAGCAGAGTTTTGCAAAAACTTTCATGATTTTTGCAACAAAATCATATTTTGCGAGAAATTTTTCCGAACGTATCGGAGACATTCGCAGCAATTTCTTCGGCACTTCCGAAATCACGGAAAGAACCGAAATTGAAACCGGAGGCGAACTACGAGCTATGTTTAAACACCAGGTCAACTCCCCAATCTGTGGTGGCGCATCACCACCACTGGCATGCTGAGTATGGCATGGCCTCGACACATGCATGCAACATGTCCGGAGGTATGGGACCATTGTCCTGTAGGTATGGAACATGGTCTGGGTCGGGGACATTGTCCCCCTGGGGTATGGGATATTTCTCCTGGAGTAATGGGACATTGTCCTGGGTTATGGGACCTTGTCCTGGTATGGGCCATTGCCCTGGGTATGGGACTTGGTCCTGGGGTAGTGTACAATTTGGTCCTGGGGAAGGGTCCCATTGTCCGGAGGTATGGGACATTGTCCGTGGGATATGGGACCATTGTCTTGGGATTATGCAACATATTGTCCTGGGGATATGAGGACATTGTCCCGGAGGTATGGGACGTTGTCCTTGGAGGTATTTGACATTGTCCTGGGTATGGGACCTTGTCCTGTGGTATGGGACTATTGTCCTGGGTGTGGGTCATTGTCCTGGAGTATGGTACATTGTTCTGGAGGTAAGGGGACAGTGTCCCGGTGATATGGGACATTGTCCTTGGGTTGGGACATTGTCCGGATGAAGTATGGGAACATTGGTCCTGGATATGGGAGCGATCTGTCCTGGAGGTATGGGACATTGTCCTGGGGTAATGGGACATTGTCCCGTGATATGGGACATTGTCCTGGAGGTATGGGACTTGTCCTGAAGTAATTGGACATTATCCTGAAATGGGACATTGTCCCTGGAATTGGGACAGTTGTCCCTTGAGGTATGGGACATTGTCCTGGAAGGTGGGACATTGTCCTGGAAGTATTGGACATTGTCCTGGAATAAGGGACATTGTCCTGGATTTAGGGGACCTTGTCCGGGAGGTATGGACTTGTCCGGGGGATGAGACAATGACCATGTTAACAATGATTATTTTTACATTTGTTTTATATTGTTATTGGTGACTCAGAATACATTTCAGGTTGAGCTGTAAACCAAACGAAATGTGCATTTCATCAGAAATGATTCGAGAACCATCACATACATCAGACCACTATTGGACCGCCGTTCCCTATTCTTTTAAACCCAAGCTGTCATACTTTTCGGCTAGGAAGTCGAAAGAATACGACTTAAACTCGGGGGCCGGACACGATCCTGCGCTGGATTTGGGAATGTGTGATTTTTAAACGGTAATTTTAAGGGATTCTTGCGTGCAGTTTCCATGGCCAATATGACAGAATAAAAGTTAATCTGAGCGCTCGCTCTCAGGTTCTACCTGCACATCTTAAGTATTATTATTCAGTACCAGGCTTCTGTTTCTGAAGTTCTGTTTTACTAGTGACTGAATTGTTCATCCTTACTTTCACCCCATATTCAATCGAAATTCTAAGTAACTTTAACACGCTTTCTAATGGCTTCATGTGACGCACTTTTTCTTTTTCAAGCAAAATGCTTCCATTCGGTTTACTTCTTGCTTAAATTTGCAATGGTGAGGCCCATGCACACTCCCGCATCCAGTGGTGGTGAGGCGCCACTATTTGGGAGTTGACCTGGTGGTTAAACATAGCTCGTTGTTCGCCTCCGGTTCCAATTTGGTTCTTTCCGTGATTCCGGGAGTGCCCGAAATTGCTGCGACTGTCTCCGATGCGATTCGGAAAATTTTCTCGCAAATTATGTTGCAAAAATCATGAAATATTTTTGCAAAACTCTGCTTTATGTTTGCTCGGCAAAACTTATAAAATATTCTTGCAAAACTAATCTATTTTCGCAAAAGGAGTAAATAATTATTGCAAAACTATTACATACCTTTCGCGAAACTATAAAATATTCTTGCAAAACTGATTGCATATTTTTTTGCAAAATTATTGTTTTTGCAAAACTCTAAAATGTTTTTGCAAAACTCTGAAAATTTTTGCAAAACTCTGAAATTTTTTTTTTTTTTTTTTTTTTAATATTTTTGCAAAACTCTGAAATATTTTTGCAAAACTCTGAAATTTTTTTTTTTTTTTTTTTTTTTTTTTTTTTTTTTTTTTTTAAAAAGTACAATTTGTTTGGCAAAAGTAGAATAACATGCGCAAAATTAAAATTTTTTTTCATGCAAAATTGGCGTACTGGACACCGTAGATTAAGTCTGTATAATTGTCACAAGAGTCCTCTTTTCTGACTGAAAAGTGAGAAAAGGGAAGAAAACAGTAATGTCAAAGATGTGAATCCCCATTCAATTATGACGTGTTGTAGTAAGTTTCGTTGGACATTTATGCCTAAATGTCCGTAATTTTGTCCTTATTATGTGCTTTTTTTGCTTATCATTTTGGCGGGGGTATGCCAAGGAGAACTATCCTTGTACCAACAAACATGCCCAAATATCGGATTTTTTCTGATTTAGAAAATCACGGAAAAACAATAGTGCCTTTAAAGGCTCATAAACCGCAAATGCTGAAAAATAAATGGACAAGTTAATTCTTTTCTCACATGTCCGTCAATTATACATTACCAACTTACAACCTCATCATCGTGTCGTCACTGTGCCGAGGGTGGTTCCCCCCCCCCCCCCCCAAGTGCCTCTTTAAAGGCTTAAATCAAAATCAAATGTTTTCACAGCCAATTCAGCTAAAGCGTCATCGGGATGTCACAACTGACGTCTGCGTACCGTACCCTGTTTACCGCTAAGAGTGCGCCGTCTTTATGAGTAGTCTGTGGCTCCTCGGTTGCGTTTTCCCGCCATCAGTGGTGAATGCTTCAAAAAAGTGTGCAAAAAGAGCATTACAAAATCTTCTGAAAGTGCTGTAGCTTAAATAGAACAGGCCATGATACGATTTTGCTTGAACAAATTTAAAAAAGGACCTTTTTGTGTATGTAGGGCTATTATATATGTGAGTAATTATGAAAAAACATTTCCGGATTATAGCAGTCTGCGTTAGTCAGATTTCAAGGTCAAAGGTCAATGACCTTATAAGGCATGTGATGGATCATAAACTCAATATTGGTCTTAAAAAGCAAAAGGAGGTGTCTATACCAAGGTTTTGGGGGTCAACCAAAACAATTAGATATAAGAAAACAATTCAAATGCAGTTATTTCAAGAGAGTATGCACAATCTGCATTGAAATTGTACTTTAAAAATTAGTCCCCTGCTGAACCGGTTTTAAAGGGAGTGGTAAACACACCTGGGATTTTTCGTTGACAAAAGACTCTGATCCTCGGGATAAGTCTCCTACTCCTATTAATTCCAAAACCTTTCCATTAGTCTTCCATTGACCTCATATTAAGATTTAATGATGTCATATGCATGGGAAACTTGGATTTTCCCACTTGTTGCTCAAAATAAAACAATTTCTATTTAAAAAAACAAGAAAATGGGCTTCCCGTGACAGATTATTTGTGCCAAAATGAGGGGCAGTGATGGTCCCAAGACCTAGATGTAGCCATTAGGTGGCAGATTTAAGTGTCTTTAGTGGCGGACCGGATGAAAAAAAAATGTGGGCGGTGCTTAACACCCCACAAACACCACACCTCCCATATCAGGAAAGAGGAAGTTAATTCAGACCGTTCCATGGTGGATTTGCCAATGATATGAGGCAAGGAGTCCCATCGCCTTACCTGTGCATCAAAACCCTGACGATGGATCCATTTAAGTTTGGGTGGGGGGCTCCCCTCCTATGTCTTCGGGGGCAAGCCGCTGACCAGCCTCCCAGGCTTGTCACCACATAAATTCCCCGAGTTGTTCCTGTCTTCTGGTGTTTTGCGGACCGTTGGTCCTTTGGGGGGGGGGGAGGTTTTGTTTGTGTGGGTCAGCTGCGACAATATGATGGTGGTGACATGCATAAACAAGGGAAGGGGTGTACGTCACAGTCCAGCCTATGAAGGGAGATCTTCGGGCTACTTCAGGTGTGCGAGATTGGGACCATCGGGGCCTGATCGCCTCCCCATGTGACCGGGAGTGGACAGTGGTGGTGGACACTCTCCAAAGGAGGGTCTCTAATCCCAAACACAGCCAAAGGTCGGGGGCCATCCGTGGAGTGGCAGGTCCTCTTTACAGTTTGCCGCACAATCTTCCAGAGGGTGGACTGTCTACACATGGACCTGTCATCTCGTGTCACGAAATCGTCAGCTTGAGGCAATATATTACTATTAGAATCCGGATTCCCGGGCAGTCGGACGCGACGCCATGGCGTGGACACTCTCAGGATGATAAATATTGGCGTGATCATAGTTCTGCGCCCGTCGCCATGATCCCAAGAGTCCTCGAGTAGATCTGTCCCCAGACTGCCTGGTCCTGTTGGTAGCTCCATGTGGCACGGCACCTCTGTGCTTCCCATGCTGTTACATTGCTTGTAGGGAAACAGGATCGGCTTCAAAGGTGAGGGTACCTGTAAGGTTCCTCAAGCCGACTCGTTTGGTCCTTGGAGTGCAGCATCCACGCATCGCACACTGGAGGGGGGATATATAGTATATATAACCTAATATATCCCCCTCCAGTGTGCGATTTGCGCTAGTCCTCATACTAATATGTAGTAGTTGTATTTAATTAGACTGGCGGGTAAGCATCAGAAAATGATATCAATACTGCCTTGTCTTGTCTGTGTGTATGTATGTACTGTTTTCCCCTGATCGCCTCAGGCATTACTACTTAGGCTATGTTAACCGCCGTTTATCTAGGGCGGGGCCTGCAGTAGCTCAGTGGTAGTTTTAGCGCCATTCGCTTGTGTGGAAAAGGTCCGGGGTTCTCAATTTCACGGCCCAGGCGTGGATGTCCAAGATTTTTCCAGGTCGTTCACAGCTTAGGCATGTTGTGTAGGTCCATGTAATAATTGTTCCTATGTTTCTATTGATGCGATGCGTGTTTATTTCTCCTTTGAAATATAATATGTTAAGAATTGGTGTACTTGTGTGTATCGTTATAGCTATATATAGTATCCCTCCCTCCAGGGGCGATGCGGCTAATCTCATACCTACTCTGTATGTTAATACACCCGACGAAAAAAATGCTGTCGCTATCGGGAGTGAGTTGGCTTTTGTAGGCAAAAAATTGACGTTTTAATCAGAGCAATTTTGTACATAAATGAATGGCGGTGATTTGGTGGTGTGTTGTAACTGACCAGGGTCGTCCCATGATTCGTTAAGAATTGTTCCGGAGTGGGATTTACCGCTGGTCTAGCAATTCTTGGCGTCGGAAGAATTTAAACCCACGAGAGACTTACTGCTATTGGGCGGGATATACATGCTTTGTCTACGGACTAGGCCCACCTCTGCTTTGGCGCAATTCGCAAGGAGGTCTCTATTCTTCCACAAGAGGTTTCTTGGCCACGAATCAGACTCTTTCTTTTTACCCCGAAACCGTGTTTCTGCCACGTCTCACCATGGTTGGCAGGCCACTCAGAGAAGTCTTGGTGCCCAGTTATAGAGCTCTTTACCGCTATGCACCGCATGGGCCTGCAGCAAAGACCTTCATCCCCGAACTTGATTTCCTTCCGTCATCTGAAGCACACAAAACTCATGATTGGTTTGCCTGGCTTCTTGTTTATGCCATTTGATGTCGAGCCAGCTCCCTCCTGGCGTTCTCTTCAAGACCTCCATCCCAACATTTTGGACAACGTCGGTTGAAGTTTCGGCTTTCACATTCCCCAAGCCTATTTGAAGGCGTGTTAGTCAAGCGGAGAGGAGGCGTCGCCGTCCAAGCCCTCCTGGCGGGTCGACCTAGTACACTGGAACCATAAGCATTAGATGAGTCCCGGGTTGGGCCGAGACAGAGGTTTGCGTTGCCGTTGTCTCCCTCTGTGACCTTCTTCCGCCACCGTTGAGCCCGGTTGGGCATGCTAAAGTTAGGTGATGGAATGTAGCTAGCACGAGCGCAGTGTATTTGGTCAATACACTTAAGTACGATCACTATACCTTCCACGACCTCATGGCTCTTTGTTATTCTCCACCTTACAAGGTTTTGTCTTTTTTGTTTTGTTTTTGTGGTTTTGTGTGTGTGAGAGAAACATTTTTGCGGTGTAGGCATTCTCACCAACGGCTACCCCCCCCAAAAAAAAACCCCCCCATACCCCCATGTGGTCCATGATATAGTGTGCACCCTGTTCCGACTATTTCTGGTGTTGGCTTATTTTAAAACAGTGAATAAATAAGGTTTGATGGTCCCAGATGAAATTTGTGCAAAAGTGCCATACTCAGTATCACACTATTAAATCACACAAGACTCTCAGTTCGAAAGCTGTCCAAGAATGGTTATCATCAATATTCACTGATTTTATCATAATATTGTAGGTGTTTTCATTATATTAGATTATGGTCAATGTGCTGTAGTTTATTTAATATTTGTCGATTGGCTATTTAAGTTGCGAAACTCTGCTAAATTCTGATTAAGAGCTTTCTATGCTCAAAAGCAATGACGGCTGCATTTGTAAGCCTCAAGAGTATTTTATGTTTATTGTGTAGGACCCCCAAAACATGGTATAGACACCACGCTTTTGCTCCCAGGCAACAATGAGGCCGTTATTAACCCATCACATGTCTTATAAAGGTCGTTTACCTATGACAATGAATATCTGATCACGCAGCAACTGGAAGGCCGGACAAATATTTCCATAATTATTTATATATAAGGCCTACCAGAATGAGAAAAAGTCCTATTATTAGAATTTGTTCAAGGTTATATAGGACATGTGACACATTGCACTATTTCAATTTAGATGACCAATAAATTTCAGACTGGAGCATATGCATAGCTGGCCAGAAAAGGAGTGGCCTTCTAGAACAATAACATACTTTTATGAAATATACACGTTGTTTGAATTCAATTGCTTGTTATCAACATCCATTATTACTGTACTTACTTAGAGTGCAAGATCCTCCACCACTATTGGGTAAGTCCGAGTAACGTACCATCCCTTCTCCATACGACCACTGCAGCTGAATCGAAATTCACCTCACCTAAAATTAGACCATTAACAATGATTTTATTCTTCTATTTCAGTTTAAATTATTAACATAGCTGATATGTTTGACCAGTACAAATAACTGGTATTTGGATAATTATAATCACTTTTAAATTGGAACCATTGTTTCAAAGTGATAAATGATTAAATCGACGCTATTGATTTTTTTCGTAATAATTACGTTTTTTTAAATAACCCTTTGTAGAGTCCCTTTATATGTACACTAGCGTATATATTGTGGATGGCATTTGAAATGCTGAAAATAAAGTCATATCGGCAAAATGCTGAAAACATCATTTAATTCTCGCTCCCCCCCCAGGTTGTCAAAAATACATTACTAACTTACACTCATTATCGTTGATTGTCACTGTAGCCGAGTTGGTAGTTCCCGTGCCCCCTGTAAAGCTTAAATCAAGTTTCGGCACCTCAGCAAAAGCGTCATCGGTGATGTCAAAACTGACGGTCGGCGTACCATATGCTGTTACTGCCAGGGTGGCTGCGTCTTTTAGTGACTAGTCTGTGCCCTCGGTTGCAGTTCCGCCACCAGTGGTAAATGCTTCAAAAAAGTGTGAAAAAAAGCATTACAAAATCTGGGGAAAGCGCTGTATCTCATTGGAGTATGATCAACATTTCAGAGTGAATCATATCCTAGCTGACCAGATATAGAGAGTGGCCTCTAGAATAGATAAAATACTTTATGATAATATACCCCACTGTTTGTTTGAAGTTAATAGCTTAGTATCAGCATTCATTATTATTGTTACCTCACTTAAGTGCAGGACCTCCACCGAGGTGGGTAATTCCTAGCGAAACAGTACCATCTCCTTCTCCATACGCCATTGTGGTTACATCGAAATTCACCTCACCTACAACAGAGTGTTGTATAAGAGTTTATTTCTCCTATTTCAGCTTATATATTATTAATTAGTTGATAGTGTTTGGCAAGTACATGGTCACCACATCAAACATACATAGTTTATAATAAAAAGAGCCATACAATGGCCACTCTGATAAAGCATATCAAATCACTAAACTTGAACTAGGACACGAAATGGCTACCACTGCTCTTGGTGAAATTGAGTTATTGGTGGTTTTTTTGAACTCGTTGGAAGGCAAGATTTTGTTGTGAAAAATTGTCGTATTCTTTTCTGAAATTTATTATGTTCGTGAGGAATCAACAAATGGTCCAATGCCCCCTCGAAAGCTGTAAATCACCGTCTATGTACAAACTATGAAGAAAATATAGGTTTTGTTACATATTTTTATGTTACGTTCTATAAAATATAAGAAAATTTCCGGTAATAAACAACCAAAGACCAAATGAAGACAAACTTGAACAATCTCCAGTTTAAAAAAAGGAGAACGAAAAGAAAAGATTTATATCTGAGAGCGTAGCGCATTATAATTTGGAGGCACTTTGAAAAATAAAATGTTCATATACCTCTACCCAGGTTCGCAATTATACATTCCAACTTACACTCATCATCGTTTTGAATCGTCACCGTAGCCGATTTGTGGTTTTCCGTGCTCCTGTCAAGCTTAAATCGAAGTTTCCCGCTTGCCTCAGCAATAGCGTCATCGGTGATATCAAAACTGACGGTGGGCGTACCATAATGCGTTACTGCCTGTGGCGGCGTCTTACGGACGTAGTCCTGTTCCCTCGTTGCCTTTCCGCCATCAGTGGTAATGCCCTTTCAAAACGTGTGCAAAAAAGAGCATTACAAAATATGGGAAAAGCGCTGCAGGCTCAATGGGTCAATTATGATCAAAAAATTTCAGAGTGAATCATATGCCTATCTGGAACGAAAGAGAGGTGGCCTTCGTAGAATAATAAATACGATTAATGATAATATACACACTGTTGTTTGAAGTAAATAGCTAAGGTTATCAGCACTGCAGTATTATTGGTACCTCACTTAGAGTGCAGGATTCCTCCATCCAGTTTGGTAATTCCTAGCGAAACAGTACCATCTCCTTCTCCAGACTTCCATTGTGGCTACATCGAAATTCACCTCACCTAAAAAAGTGTTGTAGAAGAGTTTATTCTCCTATTTTCAAGCTTATATTCTTACCTTAGCTTGATATGTTTGGCAATTACAACAGGTCACCACAGTCAACTACTTATAATAAAAAAAGTCATACTAATGCCACTCTGATAATGCATATCAAATCACTAAACGTGAAGAACTAGTGACAAAATATGCTACCATTACCATGCTCTTTGGTGAAATTTTAAATAATTGTGGTTTTTGAACTCGGTGGAAGTCAGACGTTTGGTTGAAAATTGTACGAGTTTTTTCCTGAAATTTACTTGGTTCATGTGAGGAATCACAAAGGGTCCAATGCCCCAAAACTTTAAATCCCCGGTCCTTGTTACAACGATTTAAGAAATATATGGTTTGTTACATATTTTATGTTCCCTTTCTATAAAATATAAGAGATTTCCCGGTAATAAACAACAAATACCAATAAAGGCAAACTTGAAAATCAATCTCAAGTTTAAAAAAAGTTAACGCAAAGAAGACAAGATTCATATTTAAAGCGAGAGTCATTAATATTTTGGAGGCACGTTTGAAAATTTAAAAATGCTCATATACCCTCTACCCATGTCGTGTTCAAATTAACATTGCCAACTTACCCTCATCCTCGTTGATCTTCACCACGTAAGCCCGAGTTGGTGGTTACCGTGCCTCCTGTAAAGCTAAATCGATGTTTTCCGCTGCCTCAGCAATAGCGTCATCGGTGATGTCAAAACTGAACGGTCGGCGTACCATATGCTGTTACTGCCAGGGTGGCTCTTTAGTGACGTAGTCTGTGCACCTCGGTTGCGTTCCGCCATCAGTGGTAAATGCGTCAACGATGTGCAAAAAAGAGCATACAAAATCTGGGAAAAGCGCTGCAGCTCAATGGGTATTATGATCAAAAATTTCA
>JAMKCH010033616.1:0-22602 GCA_023653785.1 Ophioderma brevispina
CCTCCACCTGGCAAGCTTTTCGCCTAGATTTTTTAACCCCCACCCCCCCCCCCCACCCCCCCCCCCCCCCACCCCCACGAGGAACTAGTCAAAAGCCCACAACTATTGCAGGCCGCATGCAGTAATCGAGGGGAATTTCAATTTTTGTTTTGGGCGTGCCTTTTTGAGCGTCTGAAGTAACCCACATAACAAATTTTGGCCTAAAAGGGACCCATAGCTATACAGAGATGTTTTTACAACCCTTTTTTTTCCAAGAATATTAGCCTTTGACAAGTTTAAAAAATTTTGGCTTCAGTTTGAAAAATTGGACTAATTTTTCAACAATTTTAGAAAAGTTTGAGTTTAGGGGTTGATGAAATTGGACCATTTTTCATTAATGTTCAAAAAAAGTTTGGTTTCACAGATTGAGGAAATTGAAGTAAATTCATATTTTTTAAAAATCTAATTTCTGATATTTTATGTTTCTTTGTGGGAAGTACCGGTACCGCCGCCCCGATTACCATACAGGAACCTCGCTATGCCGCATGCGACCTCGCGCGGGCCGCAAATTTTTTCTGCTATAACATTAAATTTGTTTATGATATTCATCCCGAATCTTGCAATACTACAGCATTCCTGTATATTTAGTACTGAAACAAAATGTAAACACGGAAAACATTTGACTCTGGGCCATCATTTCTCTTGGACATAACAAACGCACGCGTCGATCTTGCGTGTACTCTCTTGCAATCTACGTAGACGATGTGCGCCGTTTTTGGCGGGGAAGCTGCGTAACGTTCGGACGTTCTAAACTGGTCCAAGAAATTATTAGTCCAAGGTTTTAATAGATTATAATACACTATAACAGCTGCTGGTATGTTTTTTAGCTTTAAATAACTGGCAAATACATTTTTACCACTTGTGGCACTCCGGCAAAAAGGGCATACATTAAACCATATAGAGAGCTGCAATAGGAATAGATGCTGTGTATGTCACACATGCACCATGTTTTGGCTCAAATTAACTATATTTATTTATATTCTTAAACAATTAGAAGAATTCTTCAATTTCATCTGGGTCTGCCCAGTGAATGAGGCAGCAAAAAACGGATAATGCAACTTAGTTTAAAGTTCATTACAGGCATGCCATAATGTTCTACAATACATAAGAATGCTTTGGTTGGCTTCTTTTGGTTTAAGACAATCCCCCCTTGTTAGTATACTGGGTTTATAGATTGGCCTAAATTATAGGGTTCTGTGTATTACAATCTGAATAAGGTATTGTTTGGATCAGAACTGTGCTTATAAAATCATATAAGCTTGAATAGTCCTAAATGCCACTTTGTAGGAGGCTGATTGTCATAATCTACAGTATGTCATCTACCTACATAAATTATTTTTTACCCTTCACCCATGTTTTTGACTCGCTCCATTGAAGGCAATTGTGGTGCAGCTGATACACCAATTGACCGGGTGATTGGAGGGTTGCAGGTTCAAACCTGTGGAGTGAACATATGCATCCTTGAGCAAGGCATTTCACCTCACTTGCCTCTCCCACCCAGGAGTATGAATGGGCACATGCTGGTAAGGTAAACATACACAGCAAGATTCCTACTCACGGTGTAACCCGGTTTTAGGCATCCAGTGTACTCTTAGCTCTATCGACCGGGGTACCCCCCGTGATAACATATTGATGCAGTGCCAACAACTACAGTACTTGCGATGCGAAAAACAGCCACTGGGTGAATAGCAGCTATGTTACTTAGCAGTACCCATCCTTATAGTGTACTCTACAGTTTCGCCTGCTAGGTGACTGACCGGTACCCATATAAGCCACCAGTACGGATACCCTGCAGTTACTCCATGGGAGTACCTTCACAGGTACTCCCCTACGGTGCCTAGGAGGCAGCACTTTGGACCAAAGAGGGCGCCAAACATACTAGGTTGTTTACGACTTTCTGCTCATTTTCAAGCTTAGAAACATCTATATTGAGTTGAGCATCACCAAAAACCTATATATGACATTTTGTGTAAAAACATAAACATATGTGACAAAAATGTTAAGTAATGATGAAAATTACTACAATTAATCATGAAGAGCTCACAGCTCATTTGCATGGGAGACCCATGCAGGTGCTCCCGCATGGGGGACTAGTTGTGGGCTAATGGGGTACCTAGGGGGAGATACCCCCACTTTTGCGGCCGGCGAGGTGGTACCCATGCAGGTGGGTACTCATGGCTACTTAACAGCTACTTCACAGTACTGCATGACGAAATTGGTTGTGTACTTGCTGTGATGAGGAGAATGACCCCTCTCACCACAGCAAATTATACTTGAGGTGTTTGGCCCTCTGCCAAGGAAGAGAGTGGCAATTGGCAAGATGGCTTAGATCTGGTGTGTACCTTAAACTTTAACTTTACCTTCTATAACATTAAATAAGATGAAACCCATTGCTTTACCTAACATGGCTTCTCTCTTCTACCGTTTCTATATTTTTTAATTAGTGTAATTTGTAAACTGCCTATGGCCAAGTATGACGGATTATGTTATATCCAATTGTTTTGAGACATATTCCTTATACCTCATGGACACGACCCAGCTACATGATGGCTAGATCACAGAAAAAGGCCATGGCAAAATGTTGAGCTTTTCGGAGGCAAACAGTTTATACAGTCGAATCTTTAATTCTTGAAGAAAACACACACCCAACAGGTATCACTGTATAAAACAGTTCCAGTAAGCAATACCTACTATTCTCTCCATCAGGTCGATGATTATTACTATTGAGGGGCACTGGGACACATATTATAATGCACTTTTTAAGTACCCGAATTCACAATGTCATTTCCCATTTGTGCAGGTGTGAACAACATATAACACTATAAAGCCGTGCTATTTCTAGAACATGCCATTAAACTATATGTCCACTATCTGGGAATATATCCCCCCGACCAACACCCAAAACTCTACATCACTACACAAGGGATTTAATCGTTAGAATTAATCCCGGTATGAAAAGACCTTTGCAAAACAACCTGAAAGTATCAAAAAAAAACTCCCTGGAAATCACTCCTCTTAAGAAACATTTCCCTTTGATTCAGAAAATATGGTTGCAAATTTCAGAAACTGACAAATACTTTGTACTTTGAGGGAGAGAGTGAATTGACAATATTAATGCACTAATCAATTTTCAGCTTGACATGCCTGAATATGCATTAATTTTACTGCACTGCATTACGAGTACATTGCATGTGTGCCTGGACGCTTAGAAAGCGTGGGTTGAAAAAATCCTCACAAAGCGTGGGTTTTGGAGAGTTGAAAATAAAATGCATGTTATTCTTAAAAAGCGTTTGAAAAAATAAGCGTGTAATTCGCACTGTAACGAGCTGAAAAGCTCTGCAACGATTAAATCAGCGATTCAGCCGACTCACGATCATTTTTTTTGTATTGCTTTGCGAACTCAGAACTGTTGTGCATATTTTTTGTAACTGAAAATCTGTTACTAACACTCCGTCGTGAATATCAAATGAAGAGTTATAAATAAGATTCTGTAGTGATTGTATAATTAACGTCGCGTTATAAATAACTCCAGACAAACTAAAATTGATGTGATCTGTGAATACCACGCACAGCTTGAGATTTCGCGCAATTTTCATTGATAGTGTGAAATAATTCCCAGGTTTCAGTGGGGCGGCAGTTCGTTTCAACATGGCCGACAGTAACAAAAAAAGACAGTGGGATGCCGACTATAGTATCACGATACCGTAGCGCTATAGGAATATCGGGAGAAAATGCACGTTTTAAGCGTGTGTTTCAGTATAATGGGGGTTTTTTCAAGTGCTAGGTGTCCTTTCAACCTTTCAATTTTTGGTGTTTTTTGGGTAGCAAAGATAAAGCGGTATTAATACTTCCGGCATACGAATTTCGCTTCGTCAAGGGTGCCGAATTAGGTAACATTTTCGCATGTTTCTCTTTGGCGTATTTGTGCCTTAAATTATTCGATTATTGATTTTCATTAAACCGAGGGCGTTTCTAGTAAGTACAAATATAAATAAAGAATGAATCAGAATCTTAAACCTGATACTGATAGAGCTTTGAATTTTGATTTTTGTTTTAAAACTTAGACTCACTTCTGAAGAATTAGTGCAGTATGCTATGCCTATGGTGGGCATGTCATGATAATAGGGACTGAGTCTAGGCATAGGACACCCAAAACACTCTGAAAAGATTCCAAAAGCTAAGAAAGAAACCTACCTGTGTAGATCATATAAGTAGTGTATATTGAGTACAAAGGCCTATGTGCCCTACATTATCTACGCAAGGGCAATGGAACTCACATTTTTATGATCATTCATAACTTCAAAATTAGGTGTAGGTACGATACTGATCCCCGGTTCGTCATTTCCCTTGCAAAAGCAAAACTGCTTAGGGTGGGTTATGACTTCTCGGTATAAAGGGTGTTTTATATAAAGGGTGGGTTTAAATTTAAGGGTTGGTTTGAAACACCACTGCACACACTATGCATTGGCAGCCTGCACTATGCTTCACTACTGCACTTCTGCAACTACTGCACTCTGCTCAACATCGGTCAATGCTGCACTGTACCATGCTGCCACATACTGCACTAGCTGCAACCTTTGCACCATGCATTATGGTAAACTACAGGTCTGTTCATAACTTTCTACATCGCATGGCAGTGAGTTGTCCTGTCAGAATTGCAGCTCCCTACCCAGAATACTGCACTGTGGTACCACAATTAAGTTAAAAAATTTTACATGGATTTATGGATCATGTGGTGAGTTGTGGCATGAAAGTGATTCTATGCAATAACCCCACTCCCCCATTTCTTAGCTTGTTACTATTTGTCTTATGCCGTAGCTGAGAGCATACAATGTACTTATTTTAAAAGGTGCAACGAGAGATTTGAGACAACCCATATTGTGTCATAATAGTAATTATAATCATATAATTAGACAACCATAGATTTCTTTACGTTCCTTTACCTTCTATTTGCAACAGAAATGTCTTAAAAGAGGAAAAAGGTGTTTTGATTTGCTTATATTTCCATGTAAAACTGGCTGTGAATTTGTATTTGCCCTATACGACAGAGAATTTTAATAATTTTGTACCAAAGAAAAATTTCTCAGTTTAATCTTTTTCAGATAGGGATATTTTTTGACGGAAAGTTTTACATCATGGCAAAATCAGTACCTTCGATTTTTCAGGGACACCTATTGTGAATCTATCGTTGCACCTTTAAGAACGTTTGCATGTTAATACAAAGCCACATCTTGTTCAGAAACAGAGAGTTACCAGAATCGGTGGGAACATTTCATACATATATATCACACATTACAAACAATTGATGTGAGACAGCAACTTTTTGTCAAGAAACAACATTACTTGAGAAGCTGTGCAGCTTATTGAAGGCTTTCAGAGCATTCCCCATTCCCACTCATCCGGGTCAGGGGAGCTCATTCACTCCAGCTGGTGTCGATTAAACATCTTGGTAAATCGCTGATGCAGGTGCCTCGCTGTTAATAGCCCACAAGTCGTCACTCTATGGCCACTGATCAGTCAAAAGAGAAATAAAATGAACCGCATTGTTTTATAAGTCAATACAATCTCACTTTCTGAAAAGACAGACTTCCAATGCAGAGCTGAACTTCCACTTAACTAGGAGTTAATTTGTTTTAGAGAATAAGCATTAATAGGAAAAGGCTGGTTGCCAATTTTTGTGCAGCTTCCCAACAAATACCAATGTTATTTCATTGTTGTTAGCTTCCTTAGTTATTGTTAATGTTATATCATGTGATTTTTCAATTCTCATCATTTTATCCAGTGCATCATGACCTCTTCTTTGTGAAACTTATGTTGACTTAACAAAAGTGGACATTTTACCGGTAATACCAAGAGATACATAACACGATTTTAAAAGGAAGATTTTCCACAAAATGCAACCGAAATCAAATTTTGATATTTCCAAGCTCACCACTGTCAAGGAAAGTTTGCTTTTGGTTCATGTGTTAATGGTTATTAGAATGCTGGCCTTTGACCCTGTTATTTCTAACATTATTACCGGGAAGACTTACCGGGTAAGGATAAGCAACTTTCCTGGTACTTTCTTCCAGAATCTCCCATGGGGTTCGTCTGCAGTCACACCAAGCCTGCATGCTATATCACCATCAGGGCACAATGCCCATACATTGTTAGAACTTAATACAGATCTGTTGAGCTAGGGTCCTGTGGTATTAAGAACAGTTAATTAATGACGTGGTAGCACTGAAATTAACTACTTAAAGGTGCTTGTTCCGATTTGTCTATTGTGGTGTTCTCTACTTGATATAAGAGCCTGGCACTTACATACGCCTCATCAATACCGTTGTAAAATTGCATTTTTTATGGTAAAGCCAATAATGGCATATTGCAAAAGCCCTATTCAATACTGTGCGTATGACTGGTTATATAGAATACAGATTTTTTTTTACATCTTGGAAATGAAAATGGATTTGAGGGTTCAATTTCAGAACGACAATGAGAAAATATGGCCTTTCATCTGATATCACAAATCAATACTACTTCCGGGTAAAATCGGGGGCATCACCAAAGTATCAGAACATGCACCTTTAACAAAAATCGATACTCTATGCTACTTCTGATTCTATTTGTGTACACTACCTGTTTGACAACACGAGTTCAAAGAAGAGTACTAGGAACTGATAACTGTTCCCTCTCACCCACTTCCCTCTTCAAGTTTTTGGAAACTGCAAGTCATTAAGTCGGACTTCCCTTTCCTAAAATTCCTGGCAGCATACGATACAAATAATCTGACTATGATGCTTGCCTTTGCCATGGGTAGCCTTTCAGAAGCTGGAGCCAATGTGGTAAAGACCTTACACCCAATGCAACAAAAGCTCTTTGAAGCAACATGGCTCACGTTCTACTCTATGGTCGTGAATCAAGGGTCAACTCGCAACAAATGCAGGGAAAATCAACTCCTTTGCAACAGCCTGTTACAGAATACTGCTCAACATTTGGTACATGAATTGGGTCACTAATGCAAGCACATACACCTAACAAATGCCACAGGCGAGCTTCAGCAGTTTGTGTTTTCCGTTGCATTTGGCCACGTCTTCCGGAAATGGCGCGTATGTTTTTCGTTTCATGCTGGGCCTATTGACTTTACTCTACTTATTCTGTGCCGGGCAAAACGGCCGAGATGCAATGAAACGCACACTTTTGGCTCTCAGTTGCATCTGGGCCGTAACATAAAAATGATTGCCTTTCGTTCATTTGGGTCCGTCGGCGGCAAACGACCCGGTCCCCTGGTAGGGTGAATAGAATCTTAATAGTGTTGTGAACAATTACAAAATGTCTATAGCATATGCCATGTGCATATGATTGAACTCTGTCCAAGCAAAAGGGGAGTGGCTCTACAGATCTTGTCTGTTTCACATTAACCACCCACTTGCCCCTTAACACACTTTGTCAAGTCAAATACAAACCACACTATTCAAGCCTATCCTAAGCCCTTCCTTCTCACTCGTCAATGGCCACCATGCCGCCACAGATTGACCTTACCCCATAATTTTGGTCCCTAAGGTCATCTTTTCTATGATCATCAAATTTGCATCAGGTAGGATTCCAAAACTTGTGCACTCAACACAACCATTACAAATCCTACACCATGTGAATGTGCACAAATTATTGTGTACATTGCTTGAAATACTTTCCTAGCCTTTTCATTTCATATACTAAGTTTCCAAAAAGAGCTAAGGTTGCTTTGTTTATTCTTTTATTTAACCTCCCGGGCACTACCACCTATGAAACAATCTGTCTGATTACTCATTACAGGACCCAACATGGAGAGCCCTATTAACAAATAATAAAATATTTCTTCTACAGGGTGTCTCAGAAAGAATTACACCCTACCTGTTGGTGACCATACTTCAAAAGTGAGCAGCACATTTTGATAATGTTAAAAGATATCTTAAACCACAAATTATTTTTCAATATTTTAATGTAACCAGCACTCGATTCGGTTCCAGTAAGTTTTGAAGAACTAAGCGATTATGTAACACCTTCAATGACACTTCCTTCCAAGTTTTGTAATAAAGTGATTTCAGACAGAACAGGCGAGAAATTCAAAACTACTTTCCTTTCCTTTTTTCATTTTATTTCTTTAAAAAAAACAAAATAATGATAATAAATGATTGTTACACCAGGTTTCAACATAATATTGCACAACATACAAAAGAAATTTACGTCGTTTCTTTTTCACTTAAAAGGTTGAAGAAAAATGAATAATGTCAGTGACTCCGTCAGTCTTTTTGACAAATAAGTTATACATGGCTGTCCGCCAATCAGGCAATCCTTTTTCCATTAAATTTAAATTGCATATCATCAGGCAACTTTCTAGAAAAGTTTGCTTTGAAATTACTAGAAACGAAGTAAAGTTTTTTTATTCAACTAGGTGTGCATTTCACGTTCTAATCAACCCTCAAATGTTCACCTTTTCTGTTGCTAAAAATTGATTCAGATGTGGGTTAGATTTTTCATTTTGATAAAATGCTTCAAGATTTGTATATCCCGCATTCAAACAAATACAAAGTAAAAATTAAACCAGTTTCGGCATATCTGAAAACCACAATGCCCTTTGTATGGGCGACAAATGTTGAGCAACCATCTTGTCTCGTGCCGGTACTTCATATAACACGAGTAAAGATTTAAACCCGGGAATTTTTGAATTTGCACTCAAACTATTCTGATTATATTGTAAATGTTTGCAATCCCCATCTTTATTGGAATAAGATGTTAATTTGGAATAAAAATTTTTTTTTGGGGGAAATTTTTTTGTTTTTTTTTTTTTAATTGTGAATAACCTATTGTCAGTTTATCCACCTGTTACAGTATTGTTTGAACTTCCAATTCAATCTAGCAGTGCCCCCCCTATTCAACTAACATATTTCACATTTTCTACATCATTTTTGTTGGTGTTGTTGATCCATACAGATGATCATTCTTGTTATTTACCAGGTTCTTGTTTTTTGCTTGTTGGGATTTTTGTTATAATGTCACGGTAATGTTATTACAAATAAAATGACACAATGGCATTGAACTCACAAAATATAAAACACTGGCCGGTTCTTTGGGAATGAAAAAAAGACAAGCTGAACAGATAACAGAGTAACACGGTAAGTTACCATCAATCTGCATTATTGTGAGCAACTTGGAAGGAAGTTTCCATTGACATGTGTTACATATCGCTTATTTCTTCAACACTACTGAACCGAATCGAGTGATGGTTTACATTAAAATGTTAACAAAGTAATTGTGGTTAAGATTCTTTTTAAATTCTCAAATGTGATACTTACTTTTGAAGTTATGGTCGCCTATAGTAGGTGTTAAATTCTTATCTGATACACCTGTATTCTCTTTGTTAACCACACCAAAACAGTATATCTGGTTTGATTTTTACATGATATTAACTTCCAAGTGGACCAAACCAAATAGTGCTTAGATGCCAATAGATAAGCAAGTAGTAACCAGGGCGTTAAGATTTTTTATACTCCCCCAACTTGTGGTAAGGAAATTTACACTATATTCTGAAATTTCAGTAAAACAATGAATTTTCGGATATGTTGTGATACTTTCATACATGTAGTTACTTGAATAGAAGGTTAATATTGTAGTTGATGTGGTATATTTTTTTTTCATTAATATTTAAAAGAAAAGATGTTTTGTTCTGTATCTTTACTCTTTATTCCCTCTCCACACTTCCATATATTTCATGAAAAGTTCAAGGTTGTGGGTAATTCAAGATATTCTTTCCAAGACAAGATTTGACTTTTTCACATAATTTATCCTTTTTTATCCTTTTTTCACTTTACCATAATTCACCAAGATTCATGGCAAAATGATTCCCAAATTGCATGCACAGAAGTATTTGGGAATTCACCTCATCAACAATCACTGGATTTATAATACCCCACGTCACTGTGATCATAAAATATATCTGTGTCTTAAATGGTTTAAGAATCTCATTAAAAAAAAAAAGAATCTTATGCTATAACCTGCAATTTACTGCCCTAAACTTCCCTAATTTGGAAGGGGTACAACTAACAATGGTGCGTCAAAACTTCCCACAATGGTTAAAAGTTAGTCAAACCAAAGGGAAAAATGTAGGCAATTTCACGTTGATCATCACCCACACTCTACTCTTCCTTCAGGCAAGGGATTTAACTTAGATACCACAAACAACATATTACTCTACAATGTGCATCACCAGGACAACAGGTGCATGCACCTCGCCACGTGATGCTGGCACCTTTTGCTTACATAGACCATCAGATTGGAATCCTGGCAATCCCAAAGTAACAGGTGATGTTACTAATGCAGCCAAGAAGAGTATTTAGGCGTTTATCCAGACAATTGTAAGGTGTTACAAATCCCAAACTTTGGACTGCTTCTATAAGGATGCTTGTTGGGTGGAATTGAGAGCAGGTTGATTTGAAATCCAATACAGGGTTGATGACCGCAATACACATCAAAATATGCAATATCTGTGGGAAATTTTCATTTAAACGAGTCTCTGTGCAGATTTTCATAATAAGCAACTTCTTGTTAAAGTTTACATCACAACTTTAAATCCAGATAGGTTGCACAATACTTTCAAGTAAAGAATATCTCTGCTTGTTTGTTCTTTTAAATGGCCATCTAAAATATAGTAACAATTAAACATGTAGTAAGGAGACATTCAAGCAAAAGGTAATTATTGTTTTCATCTACTTTACAAATATTTCTATAGTTCATTTAAACTGATGCTTAATTGCTCATTTTTAGACAAATTCCACTATTTTAAATAGAATCATACTCTAACCCTCCTCTACAACAACCATCCTTCGGGAGAGAAATACCAACATGCCTAGTACGACACAGGAATATCACAGACATTTGATTTTGGTACCAATGGAAAGCTATATGAACCTCCTCTTTCTATTGATACCAAAATGAGTACCAACATACCTAGAATTACATCAGAATGATGTCAAAGTTCGCATGTCAGCAAAACCGTCAATTTTTTCACCAAAAAGTTAGGAATATCTGATTTTGACACTTTTTTGGCTATACTTGATGGGAAATGACTAATTTTATATACTCAGAGCATTTTTAGTGCTATAATAATCAGGCGGGTGACACTGTGTACAAATGCCCATAGACGATTTTGATATCGATGGTGATAGCGCCACCATTTTCGATAAGCTACCTAATTAGCTAATAATTTATGCAGCATGACGTACGACCGGGGATGACGCGCCACGGACGACTGACGAACTATAAGCTACAGATTTCATTCAGATTTCATGCAGTATGTCTCCATTCTCTTGATCGAGTGTCCTATCCCAATTTATGAGGATCCCTGTAATAATGTTTTGAGTCGGTAAAATTACGACTACATACACCATTTAGCATCATACAGGGACACACACAGCTTGAGATCAGCACAGAACCCTATCAGCCTGAATCAAGAAAAACCATCGCAGCCAGGACCAGCTACCTACTGGATCAAGAAGGCAATACCTGGCAAGCTTCTTACATCAAGAAATTGCCAGCTAGCTCAGTTACATAGACAGCTCAAACCAATTAAAGGTTAACTCTCAAAAGGCAAGTTGGTCAAAATGTAATCAGGTTTTAGACTGAAAAAAATCCCCCAGCATTTAAGTCAGTATTGAATGAAATCTAAACAATTCTTACTTCAACTTAAAATAACTTGTTCTTGAACACTTTGAATATTTGGAAATAACAAATGATTCCTTACCTTCAACGGGTTCCCAATCAACACCAATGGGCATAGTTTCACATATTCCCCTCCTCACATACACATTTCTTCTATTATCTATTGCCCAAACGCCGGTATCGGCTGGTCCCCCACAAGCGACTTGAGTGAAGACGGTATTGTAGCCTGCAGGTTTGCCTTCTACAGGGACCCAGGCTGGTGGTAAGGACTCTGACTGGGGCATGTTTACGCCTATGCGGAAATGCATTCCTCCTTCATGATCGCAGGCCCACACTACGTTGGAACCACAGCAGATGTGAACGACTTTCCGCATACCTGTAATAAGAAATAAATATAAACAACTAAGTGATACTAATAAGTCTATGGCTTTTATGAACTATTAGTTTAAAGCTGCTATCAGCAAATTCTTCAAATATAAACAAATCCATTTTTTGCACTGTTGTATTGGAAATTGTAGTACAGACTTCTGTAAGTGGCTAACTGCTTAATTGGAAATTGTAGTACAGAATTCTGTAAGTGGCTAACTGCTTAACATGCTGTATTTGTCAAGAAATGGCAATTTTGTGCATTGTTTATTAATAAAAGTCGGGATCTAATAAAGCAGTCGTAAATGGCTTTAAAATGCTTCAGTGTCTGTTTTTCAATTTAGAGACAAAATGGGCATTTTTGTGTTTGGGGGTTTGTGGTCAGAAAAAGAAATGGCTACAAAGTGGGAGGGGGGGGCAAAAACACAGATATAAGAACAGAATTTCTGCATAAAATTTTGCTATTTTCTAAAAAGGGAAAAAAAGCACAGCATATTTTTTGCCAAATGTAAGTGAGAAAAAACTTATTTGGCTTAACAATAGGATAACTCTTAAAACCACAGTCAATAGACAACTGATCAAAATTTTTGGATATATGTGTAATGCATCCTTCAATGACTTTAAAGTACATGATACAGCACAATTGTTAGTACACACAGGTAATGTATGTACAACATTATGCCTTAAATTTCCCCACATTTACAGTACAAATTTTACTTTAAAAGGACAATTTATAAGCAACAAATCTTCAAATCATAGGAATAGAAGAATTTGCTAAGTGATTTGTTGACAGCAGGTGTAACTTTTCAATACAGGTGCAATTTTCTTGAGGATCAGATCAGTTGTCATACACCTGTTTATGTATGAAGGCTGGAGCGTGTCAACACTTATGTTTTGAGCGGAATTGTTTTGCATGGAATTAACTGTAGCAGGAAGTTTTATTAAAGGTGCAACAAGAGATTTTGAGACACTCAAATATTGTGTCATAATAGTAATTTCATATAGATTATACACTCAATAGATTTTTTACCTTGTATTTGGCTACAAAATGTCTTAAAAGATAGGAAAAATGTGATTTTGATTTGCTTATATTTTCAATATAAAACATGGGCTGAACTTTGTATTTGCTCCTATACGAAATTAGAAATATCACCATTTTTGTACCAAAGAACCATTTCTCAGCTTAATCCTTTCAGATGGGGATATTTTTTTAAGGAAAGCCTTACATTAGGACAAAAATCAGTACTTTTGATTTAAAGGGACACCTGATATGTGAAATATCTCATTGCTCCTTTAAAGGAGATACTGTGACACAGACTTGTTATGAGTAACTTTCCTGAGTATCGATGATGATACTGGACCCTGGTACGAGTAATTGGTCCTGAGTACAGTATGAGTGACGGCAATAATTTTTAAATCCTGAGTAAGAGTATTGAGTACGAGTAACTTTTGCATTAGTAGGTATGATACTTTGGCAAATTGGCAGATTTGTAATATTGTCTGATGTAGACAATGGACAATGATGACATGGCAATAACAATGATGATGATGGACTTAGACGCTGCGCCAAACTTGAGATCGTATGTATACTAACCTGTGTAATTTCACCGCAAAATTTTGGTTTGATTTTCTTAGATATAAACAGTTCGTTCTTTACATGGAATCTGCTGGTTTGGGCAATGGCCCACCCTAAGTAATTATAAGCAAGGATCTGGATGAGTTAAACTTTGTCAAAGGACAGTCTCTTATGCATGCCTACTATGTCGTACAAGTAACACCACATACCCAAGCATACCCATGTATAACATGATGTACCTGTACCCATAGTTTTGTACCTTAAGGTTGGCTGTTAAGTCAGATTCAAAGGAACTGTTTTTTTGTTTGCCGTATCTTCTTAATTGTTGTTCCAACATATATAAAAGTATCCATATTTGAGAAGGAAAGACGCAAAGGAAGCCAAATATGCTAATAGTTGCCCCCAAAATAGTATTTGTTGTAGAAAATCATAAAAAAAATATAGACTAAATGTTATAAAAATGGTGCCTTGTTCGTTTTTGTATTCCAGATTCATAGTTCTAGGGTTCGGTAATTTCCCCTTTTTTTTTCAATTCTGCACTATTTATCAATGATTTGTCAAAAAAAAAAATCGCAAATCCGCGTGTGTCTCAATTTGGAACAACGCCAAGATTGTGTTCAAACATGTTGACATAACTCAAGTATTTTTTAACCAAAATTAAAAACTAAAAAATACCGACCGCTATAATTTTGATATGCGCTATACGATGCAGTTCATTTCGTTACATGTTGCTGATATTGATTTTGAGTAACTGGGAAACCGAAAATTCACGAATTATTCGCGCCAAAAGTGAACACAGAGAAAACAATCGCCATTTTGTCCAACATATTTCCTCGTTTCGCTACAAAATATCTCCTTATTCCAAAACACAAGCGTTTCATCTCGTATTCTTCACACTGCTTCTGCTCCAGGTCAAATTACTTCACTGATACTTAAAGTGAATCAAAATTCAACTATTTGATGAGCTCAAATCGTGAACTTAAAATCCCATTCTGTTGCAAAGCCATCTCACGTGGGCACCATTTACAATTGCATACAAGTTCCCAGGGGTATGCGTCATATTGAATCGATGCATCAATGCGTTTCTGATGCGCTCATTACATCGCGCGCGCCGAATAGCACAGTCGCGTATTGCGTAATACGGCGAAATTACCGCGCTCCTTTTGTTGCCGATTGCCCATGTGATTGTTTTTTAGTCAAAATGCAATAACATAGTAAAGTAAAATGAACAAAATATGAGAAAAAATAAATATATAATAGATTCTGTACATCTATGGCATTAAACAGGAAAAATACTCGGTCCTCGGACGCTTGTGTCGCCTGCCCGTCGCGTTAGTGAATGATAGGCCTAACATGATATTGACTTTGTTACCTTTGACCTCATCAACAAATGAGGGATCCCATGTTGCACCTATGAATCAAGTTTTGGTTCCAATTGAACTGTTAATTATCTCCATCGTCCCCGCGGTAACCGTCAACAAAAATTAGTTTCAACTTCAAGATTTCCCGAGTTGGCTCTTTGCCTACTCAAGACTCGAAGTACAACAAGTCATGCCACATTGTCTACTGTACTGACACTGGATCAAGCGATTACCTTATGCTTACCTACCTGAAAATCTTTACTCGTCAACAGCGCGGCTGTACTCTCTCGGTGTGTGGGCACTATCCACACCTTTACTCAATCCATTTATTGTTTGACAATCTACTTCCACCAGCAGAAGAATTAGTCCCATCTTCGGCCAGAGGGTAAATAAAAACAAACGCGCCCTTGACATGATCGATGCAAAACATGACATGACGAATCATGGCCCACACGCTATCACTTGACGCTACCTCCTTCCGTGTACATAATTAGCCTGACTCCTTGGCCGTCACGCGCATTATGGCCGTGTTATTCGACCGAACATGGCGGCCCCGTAATGGATACCAAATGGGTTTACCTAGGGTTCGTGTAACCATGCGGCTAATACTAGTTCTCTTTTACCAGGGTGGCACATACCAGAACCTGCATTAGAGGAATGCGTTTGTTAAATTCAATGAAAGTTAAGGGGATTGATCCAAAGTGGGAAGTATTTGACATCCGAATGTTTCGAGAGAGCGTAGATTATTGAGAAGTGTTGTATTTATTGGTTTCCCAGCATGTGTTAGTTATGAGACGGAAGATTCTCAAACAATAATAATGGTTTAATCCCTCAAGTATTAGGATTTTACAGGCAAATTGTTAACCCTTTTTCCACACGACAACAACAACAGACATCAACAACAGCCGGGACAACAACAACAGTGGACAAAGTGCTCCCTATGTGTCTTCCTGCTTAGGGCAGGCGACACAAAAAACTAAAAACTGGCCAATTTGACTAAGTTACTCTGACTTAACAGCCACCTTAACACACTTAACCCATATCTATACCATGATGTGGTCACATGTTTGGACCCACCCAATATTCCAAGTCACATACCCCATACGCTATACCTTTAGCCATCATGGCTGATATCATGTAACGCATCCTGAAGTCTCAGTCAGTGGTCTGATACGCCTACGCACAACTATGGTGTCATACCCCTACCCCAAACCCCTGTACCTATATACCCACATATCTGTATTGGTCACAATAAACCCAGTTTTTTACGATCCCACCCCCCCCCCCTTTTGAAATGTGAAATTCTTTGAATCTTTTGATCCAAAACATTTTGGAATATGAGCTAACTTGAATATGCAACATGAGCTAACATGCTATGGTAGGAACCATGAATGTAATTTTACATACAATTTCTAAGGTTCGCTTTCAGATTTTTGAAATTGTTTGTTCAAATTGTGGCGACTCTGGCCCAGAATTACTTTGTCCAGACTTTTTCTTTAAAATTTGAAACATGTATCCCCAAAATAACTACAAGTATTTATGAACAAACCCTTTTTACAATATTTTAGTGCTATGCCAATTTCAGTGTAAATTGGCCGGATAGACCTAAGGTGATTTGAGATTTGGTTTGAACCATGGTCATTGACTGGATTGGATAAAACAGTGTTTGCTTCTTTAATTAATAATAATAATAATAATAGTTCCACACTTATAAAGTGCAAGCACAACAATGACTCAATGGATAAAATGGGGTTTTATCATTAAAATTGCCATGGAATGGTGCATTGGTAGGGTGTATATATATCACCATTGAAATTTGTGTTAATATTTCCAAATATTTGATGCTATCTCAAACGAAACAAAATTTAAATATTTAGATTTGTCTGCAATCATAAAAATAAATTTTTACAAAACAAACTTGGGTGAAAATCACGTTTTAAATATCAATCAATTGTTGCATATTTTGATTTCTTGTGAATTTCCCTTTTCTAGCAGCAAATGCATACCCCACTTATTTCGGTTGTAATGTGAGTACTTTTCCTGAGTACGAGTATGAGTACGAGTACTTGACCCTGAGTATGAGTATGAATATTTGGTCCTGAGTACGAGTATGAGTACAGCAAATTTTAAAATCATGAGTACGAGTATGAGTACGAGTATTTAAGCCCGAGTACGAGTATGAGTACGAGTACCCAGGCCTAAGTATGAGTATGAGTACACAAATTGTACTGGTGCTCGAGTATGAGTACGAGTATTTGTACTCGAGTACTACAAGTCTGCTGAGTGTGACATTCACCTCACACCAGAGTCGAAGGCAGACATGGTCCTAATGGCATTAATTTTATATGAAATTTCAAATACCAAATCCATGTTTTTTGTGTGAAAATTGCACATGATCTGGCATGTCCTATTTTAAAGATGACGGTTAAAGAGATATGGGAATATAATCTTGAGTGACAACTTCATTTTTTTGTGAAAGTTATTTTGCAAATTACTTAAGATGATTCAATTCATGAATTTCCACAAATCACTTTTTTAACGAAAATCTTATACAGGGATGATCAGTGACTCTGTAAAAATGACAATAAATTCTGTAGAAATTCATTAAAAGTATGCCAATTTTAACTAAATAGTAAAATTTACCCTTAAGGCACTTTTGATTTAATCACTTGTACATTATGTTAGGCTGCCTACATGCTATAAAAATAGGCAAAAATCATATTTTGAAATTATTTTTAAAGATTTCCTAATTTATTGAATCACTGATTATGCCTTTACTTTTTTCCAATCAATCACTGCAAAATAATAAGTAGTTTTGGCGTATGTGTGTAATACTCTAGAATGGGTCTTTCAGATTGGGCCATCACCTTAAGACACTTCAGTGATTCTGCCAATACATGAAATTCTAATTTGTTCAAATACCTCTTAAGTGTATAACTGTAATGGTCCAATTCTTGAAATAAACAATTTTGTAATTGAAACCAAGGATTCCAATTTAAAATAGTCAAGAGGGGCACAGAGGCCTTAAGAACCCAAAACAAGTATATGCTGGAAACAGCTAGAAACACCAGTAGACCACCACTATACAGTATGTGTTTGCTTTTCTTGATGGCATTATCTTGAGATGTGTTTAATTGCATTTGCCTCTCTTAGAGTAATACTGATTAAGTAGAATGTAAAAAGTAGGAAAGAGTTCATATGTACCTCTCTTCAAATTTCTAAGCGGACAACATTCCTTTTTTTTTTATTTATGGGCTTTTACCTACAAATACCTTAAGCCCAAAGGCCAAAATAAAGAAACTGTTACATGAGAATTACAAAGGGGGAGGGCACTAGCTCTTGCCAAGTATACATTCCCAGAAATGAATTGATGTCATCAGGAAATAGGCACCTACATAAGAGATTCAAGATTTGCAAGTAAAAAAAAAAACTCACGTACAAGCAACAGCATTTGATTTTACTTTGCTGCTTCCTTCTTAGCTATCCCACGAAGTCATTGGTAAATTGGCTTTTGTGGGTGTGTTAGGATGTATTCAGCTGAGTAAGCTCTTCCGGGGCCGTGTGTATCCATGGTACAGATGCTCCTGACATGTCCCGCTTTTGCTGCTTTAAAGGATTGCAAATACAAGACATAAGACTAAAATCCACTTTTGGTGGCTTTAATTTGGCTTCATACTTAAAACCGAATTCTATTTCAATCAATTACCTTTTTTATGTGTGCTTGATGTGAAACAATGCTATTTCTTGGTTCTTATTTTGGGTGGGTGAGATTTTGTTTGGATACCAAAGCCATGTATACAAGTATGTTACTCAACTTAAAACAACGCAAAACTTATTTTTAAAGCCTTTCTTCAAAAGTTTAGGCATTATTGAAATTTTTATCTATTGAGAATGCAGAAGGTTGACAATTTTAAATTTTGAAAGTGTGGTATGTATGCTTCACACATCTGAAGTATCACATCATTCTCGAATTTATCTTTCTTCACATAACAAAGAATGGTATAATTAAACCAACTCTGATTGAAGAACTCCGTCCCCAAAGCTCGACTTGAGCTCTTCAACCATGTTAACCAATTTCTTGTGGCTCGGCAACAATTTAAGTTCCACATCAGCCAAATCTAGGAACCTTCCTACCACTGACATGCAGGATTAACCCTGACTTCACCCACATCTACAGCATTAGACATTACATTTACTCAAGGCTTGTTTTTTATTGGATCAATACTCTAGCTAAATGTTAGTCATGAATCGGATCAAAAGGTTAAGTCACCTCTATTTGCTTGTTTGTTTTGGGTTGTTTGCCACAGATTAAAATAATCCAGATTTCATTTCAATAGGCTTGAGATGTCTTCTATATTAAAGAATCATCCAATAAATCTAGCAGAACTGAACAGGCAATGTTCTGAACCGGACTCAATTCATTTTTCCATTTAATAATCAAAACAGATCTTGAGGTCTATTCTGTTTGGGTCTACACCCATTAAAATAAGATTTCAAGGCCCTGGCTAATTAATTGGCCTTCAGAAAATCCAATTTCCTGTAATACCAATCCGCAAGAACCAATCACAAATAATACAGCAGCAACTATTTATTACCCTTGTGAAAATAAACGGCCCCAGTGTGTGTGCACCAACAAGTTGCAGTCTTGTGCTGCCTACTTTTTAAAAATGTTATTTCCTGACTTGATAAGTGGTGTTGGAGAACATCGAGATTGACAAAGTAATTGGCATCTGGCGACTGGATTGATAGATGCACAGATACATCACAGACTTTGTGGACACTTGAATGGCCTCATTTGTCAAGAGTGACTCTCCCTTGTAATTTTAGATTGGAATAAAAGTGAGGTGACAGGGAGCTTCTGTAGATTCATCAGTGTCTGTGTATTGACTTACCTTGTATTTCATATATTTGATATCGCGCGAGCATCATAGCTTAAGTGAAATACAATTGCTGCCTGCTGTGTATTGGAGTTTATCATCCATTTCAATACTCGTCTGCATAGCTACTCGTGTAATCATCGCGGCTTCCCACTTTGCTTCTTGTGGTGTGAGACCAACTAACATTTTCGCAGGTGTGGTTGACTTCATACCTACTTTTGCGCATCTTTCACTCTGCACTTTCTTTTTACGCAGCGATACTGTATTTGTGAATCTATCGACGATGGGTTGCATTAAACATTACAGTACTTTGTGCCTTAACCTTGGTGTTTTTGGAAGCGTCTGTTGTGCCGAGTGTAGAGAGATGTCCAGCATTCTGGACCCGATTTCGCCAGTACTGCTAATTCGCACTTTTGGCCGACCAGGTAAAGTGTGGCGTGAGGCAGAAGCTTCTTAATAATTTCAGTCCATCGAGTACTCTAATAGCACTCGTGTTTGCTCATCTGGTGTCAATCAACAACATGATGAGAACGATTTTTGTGTCAAGATTCTGGGATGCGGCTCGTACTGATGTGAAATGACGTGTTTACTTGTTGGCTCGGTCTGCAGCAAGGAAACAAGCGAGGATGACTTTAAGTGGGTGTACGATGGACAGCCAAGTACACCAACTGGATTTGGACGACCATAGCGACGGTGGAAGAGAGATTGTGTGCAGAAATGTGGGAGCTCCATCAGACTACCGGACAACACAGCCCAATGTCTTGGAACGATGTTCTTTGCCATTCTAAGCGTCCTTACATATGCAAGATGCAGGTGTGACGCCATGAACTTAGAACTTTGATTATTTTAAAGTAAACTCACTCAGGTATAAGCCTACCCGCCAAAATTGGCTTATAACCCATGAAAGGGCTGGAACTGTTGAACACAAAAATCAGATCAAGAGTTATTATTGCATCCAGATGAAATGCTCGGCTCACTTAATTACAGCTGAAATAGACTACCTCTTTATTTTTAGTGATACAATTAAAAATAAAACTGTCCACTTTCCTCCTTGTAAGTATTGATTCTCAAAGTCAATCAGCAATCTCGGCCTTTACTATATGCAATTTAACTTTGATGGAATAAGAGAGTTTTTTTTTATATGATTTTGAGTGGGTAAGTCATTGTTATGTTTTGTGCCCTGAATACCAAAATTACTACCTGGGCTTATAACAAAGTGTTGCTAGTTCCATTAGTTCTTGAACATGGTGGGCTTACACCCAAAGGTGGGCTTTTACTAGAGTGGTTACAGATGAATATTTGCGAATTTAGGCCAAAATACATGCCAATCTTCATATGCATGCTGCGAGTGTGATACTACAACGACTAGTATTGATGTTATCTGCATTAAATCGGGTTAACCTTGCATAAACACAACGTAGGGAGTGAGATGATTCTAGCTCTCAGAATTTTATGTATTTTTGTGAGATTTTTACCATTTTAGCTTAAAAATCCTTCTTCAGAGGAAAAAACACTTTTCAATGAATAATATGCCGAAGAACCTAATTAATTTCATCTGATAGATAAGAAATTTCTCAAAGAGCCCTGGGCTAACATTAGCCTACATCACCATCAATCAATTGAACTTGGAACAAATAAAATTGACTATTTTTTTTTTTTTTTTTTTTTTTTTTTTTTTTTTTTTTTTTTTTAAAAACTTATTTAATGTGTATATGTATGTGTTTGTGTATGTGTAGCAATAATTGAAAGAATGTTTCATATGTTATTTGTAATGATGTCTTGTTTGAGATATGACTGATTACAGATATACAGTGGGTGTAAAAAAACCATGTATGTTTTATCCTATTTACTTGCCTTGCTTAATTGTAAAAATGCTATAACCGAATACAATTTATAACTACAAAACTTCAAATTGGTGCTTTACATTTTGAGACAAAGCATAGAGTGACTATTGACAATTGACTCAAAGTCATATCAGCCAAGAGTGTGGTTATGTCCTAATTCGTGTTTTTCTTGTGTTCCCATTAAAATCCCATGAATGAGACTTAGAAGGTCCAACAAGAGATTTCACATATGAGGTATCCCTTTTAAAAAATTAAAAGCCCTGATTTTATCACTTCTGTAAAGCGCTTTCTGCCCAAATATCCCCATCTGGAAGGATGAAGATGAGAATTATTTTTTTGGTGCAAAACAATTGAATTTCTATATTTCCAATGGAGCAAATAGGAAATCAGCGTATAAAGCAATATAAAGCCAATCTCAATCACCTCTTGTTTTTTCCACGTTTAAGGCATTTGTAGCCAAATACAATTTAAACTCTATGAGTGTCCTAATCGATATATGAATATGAACCATCACTACATTTGACAAGTCTATGGAACTCTCTACATTTTTCGTTGCAGCCTTTAATGAAGGACAATATCTATTTCTTTTATTTATCCAAAAGTGGCCCATGTGAATTTTATAAATCTGTTTAGACTTGTTATTTTGACTAAACTGTACAGTAATTCATCATATTCAAAAATGTATTTTACGATACTGTAGTTATAGGTCTTAACGTTGCTTTGTTCCGATTTTATGTCTTCGTCTTGTTGCTTGTTATGTTGAGGAGCATGACACTTGCATACGCCAACAAGACGTGGAAACAAACTTGCAGTTTTGATGGTAGAAGGAATAAGCATATTGCCAAGCCCTATCAATACTGTGC
>JAMKCH010033617.1:0-63916 GCA_023653785.1 Ophioderma brevispina
ATCTTAACAGTCGTGCAAGGGGACCGGGCCTCCGCGTTCACTATGCTTGAATATCCAAGCTCATTGAGAAACACCCCTGTCCAAGCATGTCATTGAAGAAATTCTAAATTCCAAGCTGTCGATTTGTGGAAATCAGGTTTGAAATATAGGGGTTTGAAATTCAGTAGACGTGGGAGTCGCACAAATGTGACAGGTGTGGCAAGGATTGGGTCTACAATAATTATTATTTTAAATATAAAGAAAGCAGTCTAAACTATTTGGGACTGTAAATTTTCTTTAATAACTATAACCCTTACGTCCTCATATGAAAATGAGCTACCACCACCTGACGATCACCCACCGCAAAAATGGGATGTACCGTTACTTGTCTTGTTAGATCTAGGGCCGATTTCAATTGTCTAAACACAAGGCAGGGTCAGCTCCGTGATTTGTGGAAAAGTGGCAGAAATGACATTTAGGAGATTGTAAAATTGACAGGAGGAGATTTTGTGAGAATACGAATTTCTCCTCAAATTGCACTGTGTAGTTGTAGTTGGATTTGATATCAGAACCTACCTCGATAGTCCCGTTATTAAAATTAAGTGACACTTATCATCAGTTGTTTTAAACAGAGTTTTGTTCTGGTTCATTGTTTTCACTTGCATACATTGTAAATACTGGTCGTTGTGTTAGGGTCATTGAATCGGACGGCAAACCCGATTCAGAAGGTTTCACAAAACTTGGCCATACTTTTTTGAACCAAAAAGCCAAATATACACATGGTTATTATTTGCACTCATCTCAATGTTAAGCCACAATTGTGACTTCCATTACGAAGTAAAATGACTTATCCTCGTTGTTCTTTTTAAAAATACAAGGTCCCGATAGCTGGTTTGAAATATACTTTAAGAAAAACCACATGGCAGTGACAAAACTATTGGTGCAAATCGCCTCGTATCGTATACAGCACAGCGATGAGTCCAAACCAAACGAAGGACGTCAGTGTCGAATTTGACATCCATGTTCCCAGACTATTGTGCGTATAACTAAAGTATATTTGTGTGCGAGTAGTTCTTGCACTCTGCTTTTACGAATGGCCAACGCAATCAACTTTGTGGAACCGCTAGTACCTCCTGAGTTTGTGGCGGTATCGGCCAGATTTCAATTCCTTATGTAAGATAAAATTACCATGTTTAAATAATTGTGAATAACAACCATGAATTATTTGTTATTTATTTTATTATCTTCTCAATTTTTGTCCCATAAACTGCGCATATATCCAAAAATTAACTTGTGCCCGTTGGGTCGCTCCAAAAATATGGCCCAGTAAGCCTTTTACTTCCTTTGCTGCTCTAAGACCTTTTCTTCTAATTGCAGTGTGCGCACAAAAATTTCGCCTACCCGCGACAAGACCTGCCAAGGCCTCGGCAATGGCCAAAAGTAGCCCAATGTTTCACTTTCGTTAAGCGCGTGTGAGGCGCTATTTTTCCGAAAAATGCCATATTACTGTTTTTTAACAATTTTTTATTTTATATTTATTTTTTAGTTATTTTTATGTGAGGGCTCTATTTTTACGAAAAAATGACGAATACATGTCAAGAAATGTTCCGTTTTATAGCCTCGAATACCCGCGGCACTTAATTAAGTTACCCAAATCTTTGAATTATATTCGCCCGAACAGGATGCGTGCGTCGTGTCCTTTTTACTTACATCCTAACAAGTTTAATTGCCCCTCTCACATTTCACCCCAGTGAGCCGGAAATGGACGGTACTTTTTGTTAGGTAAATTCTTTGCTGTATACCGATGGCGCCTACTCCCCGTCGTAAGGAGCACATCCTCCAGCTTAGTAAGGATTAATTGCCCCTCGTCACGTGTACGCACCCATGACGTGTCACTTTTGTTTGGATCATTATTTGTTGTTCTACCTGAGTGAGCACCTACTCCCCGTCGTGTAAGGAACACAAAGGCTGACAAAGCACACAGATCATGATGAAGTTCAAGTGGTTACTATTTTTGTCATACCCGAGCGAGTACCGAGTACCCCCCCCCCCCCTGTAGTGAATGCGGTAAAGCATTTTCAGAGAAGAAAGGAAGCTCTAATCAATTGCGGACCTTTTAAAACTTTCTTGGAGCTCGAAATAAATGATTTAATCCTGGACGATCTACTTCCTGGACGATCTACGCTATTGTCCCTATTGTTCCCTTAATGTGCAATTATCTTTAATCCGTGTCCTTACACAAATGGGTGAGTGAGATCAGCTTCGCCCCCGGATCTAATTAAACACGGATAACCGTGCAAAGTTTTCGTATAGGCCCGACACACGTACATGTTTAAAGTAGCACGTTTTTTTGATAGTTTGTTTTCCTATGTTTTTTTTATTTCACAAGGATCATTATTTATTTTTCATTTCAATTTCAATTTCATGTATTTCACCAATAAATGTTGGATACATTAAAATAACATACAATTGTGGGGAACCAAACAATGAGCAAAGCTCGAAACATAAGGTCCCACCCAGTAAATGTTACAAAATAAATACTTTACTTTATCTTAATACTAATTAAGTGCAAGACAAATTAACCAAACCACAGAACGGAACAATAAAAGTGCAATACCAGACCAAATCAAAACATGTGCATGGAACCACTAATGTTGCCTGATTATGGCAATAAATGATAATACTTTACGTGAATAAATGTAAATAGAGAAAATAAGTTACCGGTAAAGGTGATAAGAGAATCGTCTATAATTTTTTCTTGAAATGTTAGCAGACTTTTCTTTCTAAACTCGGGCTTAACTGTTATTCCAATGTAGAGGTCCTTGGTCTTCTGATTGAGTTTCTTGCTAATCATACCTAAAGTTGTATGGACGGTTAATGTAAGGAAATGCGATGGGGTAGCTATGTAATGGCCTCCTATTTGTAGTAAAGTAATTTTTAAAATATTTAGGAATTATACACACTATAGTTATATACATAATAAACCATGGGGGGGGGGGGAAGGGGGGGGGGGGGGAGAGGGAGAAGAATCATTTTATGAATTCATAAATAGTTAAGGTTTTTATCTTCTTAAAAGGAGGTGGGGTATTTCAAGCCATGTGAATTTGAACATAGACGCATGATTTTTTTCTGTTGCGATGAATTAAATGAAGATTGGTGTTATTAGAATCACCCCATATTAGGTTGCAAATACGATAGTCGGAAACACCAGAGGTTATAACAACGAGAATAAACTTTCGAAAGTGAGAAAATCACTTAGCCGATACAAATCCCACAAATTTTTGATAAGAATATTAACAACAATTAGAGTTCCTGTTTTGACCAAGTAGGGGGGGAATCACAAAAATAACACCAGAAATTTTTGTGTTTGAAACTCTAGAAATCTTCCACCCATCAATACATATGTTTAAATCATTAACACAGCATTACTATACCGTTTTGTAAAAATAATGTAATTGGTTTTATCTATACTTAAGGACAACTTATTAGCTTTGAACCATGACAGAAAGATTCTCCAACTCGTGGTTGACAATATTGGATTCATTCAGGGAGTTTTTGCATTGAAACAATAACATTAGGGTCATCGTCATACGTTACAAAGGTGAGTTTATTAGAGGAGAATGCAATAGCGTTCAATAAAATAATAAAAAGTAAGGGCCTAACACAGAACCCTGTGGCACGCCACATTTGACTGTATGAGGAGCAGATTTGCGCCCATTGAAAACCACATAGCTGTGATCTATTGGGAAAGGTAACTTTTGAACCACTCAAAGGCACTTCCTCTGACACCATAATTCTTAATTAGCAAGCCAGGATATTTGATCTATTGTGTCGAAGGCCTTTAAGAGGTCCAAAAGATACCCACTGTATGTAGTCCTTTATCTAAGTCTGTAACAATCTTGTCTTAAGCATTCAGGAGCGCCATTAAGGATGAATATAAACCAAAAGGAGTGGATTTCCACTCGTTTTTTGTGTTGTCCTTCTTTCACTCCCCAAAAGTGTTTGTCCTTCGTATGAAACATCCTCAAACGAGTGAATCCACTCTTTTTGGAGTGAGTTTTACTCTTTTTGAGTGGAGTGAAATTTTGGGACTTTGGGAGGTGTCCTGGCCAAAAGGAGAGTAGCAAATCTGTGTTTGACACCGAGAAATAATGTCTTGAAACCTCCTATCAAGGCCGCCTCAAAGTCACTCACATAGTCAGTAGAAAATGAACATGAATCCCAGTCCCTCTATAACACGAATCTTTAATGAAGAAACCCTGGTCTCGTGAAGTTTAACCTTTAGGTTCTCCATATTGACAGCCGCTAAAAACAGTACAAACTTACAGTTGGAACTTAATGAAATAAGTAGAGTTTTATACTGTGAGTGATTCCTGTGAGCTTCAAAGTTACTAGTTTTTTTATCGCTGCAGAGTAACACTGAGTGACGGGTGGTTGATTATTGAGAAAGCTCGCCGCCATGAAGCGGGATAATCCGTGATCGTCCAGGAAATAGATCTTCCAGGATTTTCCCAAATAGATGTCATGTCAGAGGGATGAAAAGGAATACCTCGGTGCCGCGCCGGTTCCGCGCCTTGGGACTATGAGTAGCCCAAGTTTGGGCGGCCACGAAGGGAGCGGGAGGGGACGGTGGACGGGGGGGGTGGGGGGCGTTGGGAGAGAGAAGGGGTAGACGATAGAAGGGGGGAGGGGTGAGATGGAGGGGAGTAGGTAAGGGTTGGGAGGAAAGAGTAGGATATTAAAAAGGGAAAGTGGAGGGTGTATGGGGGTAAAGATTGGAATGATGGAATAAGGGGTGTGGGAGCGGACGGAGTGCGTCGGTGGTTGGAGATGAACAAGAGGTGGCATTTTTTTAGGCGCGGCAGGCATGTAAAAAGTATGCCCAATTGTGCGGGTAACACCGCGGCGTTGGCAACACTGCTAATTGGGTATGAGAAAATTGCTACTCTGGGCCTTCCAAAATCGTACGGGTGATAACAGCGCCATCAATCCTCATTAAGCAAGTCAGTTGGGATGTTTCTTCCCTTTTCTAATTCTTTTTTAACTCAAGGTGCAAATTATCCAAACTTCATTTCAATTGCAGTGCAAGTCTTGTTTAGTGATGTAAATTCAAAAATGACTTTTCCATGATGCTTTAGAACAATTGCTAGTCCAGTTAAATTAAATCTAAGTTGACCCTTTTCATCACGTTTTGTCATCTAGTTTAATTGTCTTCACTGGCCGTTATGTTGAGGTCATTGAATCGGACAACCCGATTCAAAAGGGCTTCAGACAACTTGTCATTATGCATTGAACCAAAATCCAATAACAAAACAAAAATCTTGTTGAAGATGAGATTATGGATAATGAAATCCTTATCAAAACTGAACGATTGTTGCATAAAAGATCTCTTTAAAAAAAATACTGCGTTTTTATGGCACACCGGTGTTGTTATAACTATTCTTTTTTCCCTTTCGTTATAGGAATTTAAAGTGATTTTGAAATAATTTTCTTTTTTGTAAATTTTCGAAATCCATTTAGTGGAGTTTAGTTTGGACACCAAGAATTCTTCAGCTCATCCAGGTGGAAGGACACCCAAGTAACTTTTGACTTTCATTGTATAACAATAGTCCTTATGACCTTCAAAAACCCAATGCTTCTGCTTGGCAGTTCATGTTTTATACAAATTTCACTGAGAGGTTCCAAAAGCAAGTTCTGTTGCCAACGTTAAGAGTCTGCAATCTCACATTGAACAAATGTAGCATACAAGATACCCACCAAAGCTTTACTTCGCCTACGCAATATTCCAGCTACAGTCACAATTCCTGATCAGGCTTGTGTGATGAAGCACGATCTGTGTGTGATAATAGCTACGATGAAGACAGCGCCATTTTACCTGATGAAACTGGGAGAACACAACGATATGCATTCGTTTAAATTTAAAGTTTGAAAGTAAAACATAGCACCAATAATACTAACGTGTATATCGATATTCGTACTCGTCTAAAATCTCAAAATATCTGTCACGATTGGCGGCTTAATTTAAGGGCTATTTTAGACACAGATCTAGTGACATTTGGTGGATTTTTTTCATGCCCATCAAGCGAACCTGTCTTTCATGGAATTGGTTGTTGGAGTTGTAGGATGGTTATGCTTGCGCTGGGTGTGGGGTTCGGGTCTGTGTTTGTTTCTACTTAGGTGTCAGACTATTTGAGAGAACAAGGTTGTTGCTCGTTTTTTCATATCAACATGAAGATCGGCAGGCCTTACATACAGATTATATTTGGGGGGTAATGGACCTTTCGGAAAAAAAGTGAACCTTTTTAGTAAAAGTGGACCTTACCAACCTAACACGAATGGTTCCGTTTTGAGCTTTTCTGAACATCTCATGTCACTGGTCATAAATTTGTGTGTTTGGGGTGGGTTTTGTTGGCCTTTTTTATCAAAGAATACAGCAAAGAAGTGGACCTGTTCCCCTTATGTGGCTTTCGTGGTCCGACTGCCCCCACCCCCCCCCCCCCCTAACCCCCTTCCTCCTGCTGTACGGACCGAGAGCGTTACCATTCCACTTTTTAATTTAATTGAAAGTGCTTGTGCGGATACTACTCTGTCCGGTTAATGAGGGAGGGTCCTAGACGATCGGAACAGATCACCTTTAAAACTGCCGGGAAGTATTGGCGTGTCCAGCAAAAAAAAATATCTGGAAGAAAAGTAAGGAAATTGTTTGAAACTAAGCCCTTTTTATTTTTAGACCTGTCTACTCTTTGACTGGGAACATATGTGCCTGTCTTACGCTGTTGTAGTCCTCCAGTAGGCCATATTGACCTGCATGTAGAGTCTGCACAAAAATGTTTTAATTGGTTCTGGACAAATTGACCTGCTATATCCGAAATCACGATGATGGCAATTTATCACCCTTGAGCATTTTAAGATAGGAAGGGGGTAAATTAACATGGGTAACCTTTTAAATGTTTCATATGGGAATACATCTGGCAACATACATTAGTAAAATTTACAAATCGAATCTGATTAAGAGCCATTTTAAACTGTGAAGTGGTATTGTAATGTACTACAAATATTTTTCCGGTAACCTAAATACCTCCTATTTATGCTTGTTAGCATCCTACGGAAAGAGTTCATGAAGCCCCAAATATTTTGCAGGTGAAGTGAATAAATAAAAAAGCTAAATCAATTTAAGTAATTCACCATTCATTTTCTAAATATTAAAAATATTCAAGAATGTATTTAAAGCGGCCACTGGGCACTTTTCACAATATGAAATTTCTTCAATTTGCTCAAAATGATCGTCGTGGAGGTCCATTGGAAGAAAGCAGGGATTATATTTTTACACCTAACAATAGCATCATACCCAAAACAGGTATGGACATTGATATGAGATAAAGATATCCAGTAATTTGTAGGTTAACTTTTAATTTCCATAACTTTAATCACAAATGTGTATATTACATGAATATTGTTTGACTCGTACTCACTGATATTAAAATCACCAAGTAGGGAGGTGGCAAACCCTAATATCCATTGCACTTACCAACAATCCCATGCTATAAAACCGTGCCCTATCTGGGTAGCTTCTTGGACCATAGGTAACATTCCTAGGGTGGCCACGTTTTTCAATCATCTGCACGGGGGGTGTTACGAGTGGGTCAATTACTATGGGCAGTTAAATGTTTAAACTGCTACTGCTCCAAATCTATTTACATATAGCTCAATTATTCCTTAGTAACCAGGGAAAACAGTCATCAATTTGATCATAATGGCGTGTGGGCTTCCTTTCCACAGATATTGGGAACAATACGTCTACAGGTCATTATGTTTAATTTCAAGAAAGCAACATTTGGTAATACCAAGATTTCTTTGTAAAAAATAATCAAACAAATATTTATTATAAGCTATTCAAAATCTGCCTTTTATTTTTGCATAGGGTTGGTTGCCCTTTAATAGGAGTCTCGGGGGTGTAATGTCCCCATCCCCATAGAGTCCCCATCCCCATAGAGTCCTACAACAAAGGGGGAAATTTGAATCCCTTCCAGTATAACAATAATGGAAGGCCAAAAATGCAAAAGCATTTCATCTTTGGAATCATTACATTAAACATTTCTAAAAAATATTTTTACAAGAATCTGGGTATTTACAAACATGGAACCTTGTCTTGAATCAACAATGACTTTTAGCCATATTTTCCCAAAGTAATCTTGGAAAGGAAGCACCACACGCATATGACCCAATGGACTTTTTTACTCCTGTTCCTAGGAATAATTTGACTACTTACAATGAGATTTAGAGCATTAAACATTGTGACCCCCATAGTAACTTAAGTCTTTACCCCTCCTCTTGTAGGTCCCGGCCGCATATTTATTTACACGTGTCCACCCTGGGGGTGTTTATTGGATCCATCTAAACTTTTGACATGCATATATTTTTTTATAGCATGCGATGCAGGTTACCTTGCCTGCCCCCTAGGTAAAGTTATAGCCGTTTCGACAGTGTGCATAGCGTGGGAAACATGCGTACGCTGAGGCGTGCGGTTCTTCGTGTTAAAAACACGCCATGTTCGCGTCTGCTGGAATTTCGCGTCGCCGGCAGGACGCTAAATTACAAATCGTTCCGTTTACTACCCTTTACCCTAAGGAAGCTGATTTGTCTTAATCATTTCGGGTGAGGGCTTTTGTTATTATAAAAGCTTTACAACCATGTCAAAAAATTCTATTTTGAAGAAACAAATTTGAGGCGACTATTTTCAAATGTGCCAGTGACTCTTTAAAGGTCTGAAAGCGATCTAGAACTAGCACGGCGAGAAAAAAGTTCTGGGCGACGATGAGATCAGAGAAAGATGGATCCAAAAAATTATACGGATACCAAGTTTTTTTTTTTAAATGTTAAAAAGAAATGCAAGTAAATAATACGACACTTCACTGAGCGAAAACTCGAAGATATTACATGGGTTTAAGAACCACATCTCTTTAGAAGTTAAAAGACGAAGACAAACATTCAGGCCCGTAGCCCGGAATTTATTTGGGGGTGCGCATTTGCCAGAAGTGGACCTTTTCGTACCAACAAAACAATTTGTTTTCGGCTCGCTGCGCAATCTGCCGGTTGACCCAATTTTTTTCAACCGTCGTCTCCAAATTCTGAAGACGAGGGGGGGGGTTTAAGGTGGGTTTAGGGGGGGTGGAGGCGAGACACCGTCGTAGTATAATAACACCACCCATGCGTAATTCCATAGTATTACCGCTGATTCTTCATTCATATACCATTCTCCACAAGCCTGAAACCACGGAATTTAGACCTGCAACATTTTAACTATTACAAGCGGACCTTTAAACATCATAAAGCGGACTTCAACATCATAAAGCGGACCTTTGTCATTTTATGGGAGGGTGTGCGTCCTCACCCCCCGAGCACCGTCCCCCCTTGCTACGGCCCTGCAAACGGGTTTGTCAAGGAAAGCTCGCGGTAGACGAATATGAGTATTGGCATGGAGCCCAAGAAAAGGTAAAGCGTTAGCTAGAGGTGATCTTTCAATTGGAGACCATTCTCTCTCTCATTTATGTTATTTAGAAAATTGCAACAACACAAAAATTCTTTCAAAAGGTATATCATCAACTTCAATTCCGATTAAAGGCAGATTCATTGGTGAACATCTAGATTTATGTGAAGATGTAATTAGATGTCACAACATTAAAGGAAGCTCCAACGATAGCTTAAACAGATCTTTCTTATATTCCGCTTTAGAAGACGTCGAAATTTGGTCCGTCCATTATATATTGTGGTAAATTATATATATATTGACATTTCATGGTGCATATACATCATGGTAATGTTTCTCATTTCTTTTCAATTGGGACAGTGTTTAGACAAGGGTGCCTCCTCTCGCACTTCTTATGTCATTTTGAGTTGAAAGCCTCGAGCTCGAATGATGAGTAGGAATTAGAATGTTTTTAGATATTCTTTACAATTTTTCCAAATATTGTTTAAAGTTAGAAGTAATCGAATTAAGGCCCGGTTCATCGTAACCTGAAAACAAAAAAGTCAAAAGAAGGTGTGTATTTAAGATCGAAATTTCCTGGAATTTGGATTTAGTAGTAGATCTATAAGTGACAAATTTCGAACCTGCGAAATCATGAAACATAACAATCTTTTAACTGTTAAGGTCTGGAAGATGAGAGTTCTTTCGGTGGTTGTAAAATTATGGTAGCAAAAAGCCTACTACCATCGCATTTATCATCCATGAATCAACATTGCTTAATCATACCATTGGATGTGATAACTCATCTAATAAAAAACCATTTTTCAAATTTGTCGGGGGTAGAAATAAAAAGTATAAAAGGGACGACCATTTAATACACTACAACCCACTGGCCAAGCTTATTGCAACTTCATAGAAACGATTCAGAATCACAATTGGATTTCAAATATACCATAGATTCGTGACACCTCAATGGCGTATTTAAATCAAAAGTTGTGTTTTTCATACAGGTGTTATTACCCCAAAATCCAAGGGAGAGTGAAAAAACTTTGATTTGATTGTCCCGTTTTCCCTAAATATGGCGGATAAAAAGGAACAAGCAAACGATAACTTGTCGATTGCACTCCAGAAGGAATACGACAAACAGACACAAAAGATGATGGCCTCAAAACAGCAACTTAATTGATTGTCGGTTCATTAGGTTTCGGTACTTAAATTTTTCTAGGAGAACATCATGGTGGTTTGTTGTGACCGGAAACGATATAAAGTCAAAAGAAGACGTGGTCGTCGTAGTATTCGAGAAGTCCGAGACACCTGAAATGCAATTCTAATTATAACTCACGTGGTTTACAGAAATAATCATGTGTAAATTTACTCGTTCACATTACATGACAAACAGCACAATTTCAACGGTGCCATTTACAAGTTGTTTTTTTCCAGGTTATCACGTGACCCTCGTTTCTTTCCATTAAATGTCTCGAGTCCAAAGGTGGTGAAGTGTCCAATCTTTTATTGACATTATCTCTTTCCGGTCCCCATACAACCACACCACATATTTTTTTTCGCCCCTAAACATTATAGTGTAATACCCTGCAACTCGTAAAGTTCATTTAGCGACTATTTGGCAGCCATTGTGACTTTCCTCGTCTTCATTCCTTCTGGAGTACAATCGGCGTGATTCATTAGCCAGCGGTCTTTAACCCGCCATATAGGTTTAATGAAAAATCAAATGTAAAACTTGTCGCACGATTGATCGGAAACATCATCTGTTTGAAAACCCAACTTGACCTAATTTAACGTAATATGTAGCAGAACTCCTGATATCAATTTTTTACTTCAATTTGCTGGATATACTTGCTTTCTTCTGCATGTCGCAATACTTTTGGCCAGTTTGTTATTTAAGAAGAAAGGCGTTCGAAATGATACATCCTGCCTCGTTTTTCAGATTTTTTTTTAAAAGTATCTGGATTAAAGGAACCACAATGTCATATCAGCATGGAAAAACATTTAACACTTTAACAATGCCGGGGTCAAATATGCACCGACTAGAAATAAAATGACCTCGTTTTAGTTAAAATGACTCTTTTCGAGTTTAAGAAATATAATTTGGGTTTGTGAGATTTTGAAATGCAGTTGTAATTACAATGCATAACGTGTGTTACAGCTTAAGAATATATCACCCTGTCATCGCAGTCTTGTAGAAATATGACAAAAGCAAACAGAAGCGAAATGTGAATGAAGTCAAAGATTCTTGATAAGATAGTATATGACAATTAATATTTTTAAATCTAAAGGGAAACACTTATTGTAAGAGTGGATAGAAAGCAGGTTCTGTTTTAGTGTTATAATCACTTACTGAAGTCACGATAAAGTCCACAGAAAGAAAAAGACGGAGTAATGATGGGTTATTTTGCATTAGGCTCAGCAAGTACTAATAATTAAGAAAAACAGTACTCAGAACGAAATTTTCAATAGGCAATGGCGTTTGGATAAAAATGCTTTCGATGCAATACATTGCATTGTTTTAATTTCATTCAAATATTCAGTTCGACGCCAATATTTCAATTTAAACGTAGGTTGATATTTACATTGCATTAATTTATCTGAAGCTACGCCCTCTTTTTTGTCGCATGCCAGGATCAACATTTTTCGCGCTTTTTTTTGCAGTCACGCTAGGTTAGTGACGTGGGCTCACTTGTAACAGATTCAATAATAATAATAATACATCTAATAATAATAAGACCGTATTTTTTTATAGTGGCCTTACAAAGACTTCCAAGGGCGCTTTACAACAAAGACTAGATAAAATACGATACAGAATTACTATAACCATAATAGCACTATTTTCACAATCCCCCGAAATGCATCTCATTCTGTGCCCATTTCCCTCCGGGAACTTTTACCACCCTCAGTTGTCTAAAACCCACGGTTAGGACGTAACTAAATAGCAGAAAACTTACACTTTCTGTGACGTTGCACTACAATTGTGTAATCGTCCGTAAGGTGAGACAGTAGTGCACAAGTACGATCGAAAATATCACGTTTTGTCGTGAAATTCAACACAAGTGCCTCGATGTTTTTTTGTTCCATATATATTCTTGTACATTTTTTGTAAGAATTAACTTCCACGGAAAAGGTACTTTGTATTGTAATTTTAGGCACTGTTTCGGCGACGCGAACGAACAACAATTTTTAGTGTAAACATGACCTCTGGTACAATTTCCCGGAATGGAAACGGGCACCGAATGAGATGCATTTTCAGGGATCCGCAAATAGTCTATTAAATTACAATGCGAGTAAAAATTACAAAGTAAGGAACAAATCTTTAAAGAGCAAGAAATATGTATAATAATAACAAAAGAATACAATGGAATAAGACCTGCAAGTCATCATATGTACAACGCAGAATGCGAATCTTAAAAGGGGAAGACAGAAATGCCAGAGTCGCAGACTAACAATCACACCAATGGTAGAATACGACGAGCACCGAACAGACTGTTGAGACGCGAAAAAAAACACACAGGTGAATGAGATAGGCGATATACAATATTTAAAGTATGTGAGATATGTGATGTTCTAGAAATTTCTGTTTGCAATGCAATGTTTGTTATATACCAAACGACTAATATAAGGAATGACCATTTCATAAACCTACCTTATAATATAGCTAAATTATATATTATATCGAGCTAGTAGTGGTATATGAGACTTTTTTTTTTTGGTTGAAGCAATGCGAAACCTTGAAGCCAATATTGGAGGCTTCCCTTTTGTCCTCTTCCGTGACCTCTCTCCCTATGTTCCCCTGGTTCCCCCCCTCGCCGCCACCTTTTTTATCTGTTCGCCTTTCTCGCTCCCCCTCTCTTTCCGCAAGCGTGCAGATCTTGTGACTATAAAGACAATCCAAACCCAAAAATCAGCTATTTGAAGAATACTAAGAAGGTGGCACAACAAGCAGCAAGATCATGTGCAAATGACTACTGGCTAAAATTATGTCGAGGCATTCAGCCGGCTGCAGATACTGGCAATGTGAGGGAAATGTTGAGGGATAAGAAGGCAGTGGGTCCAAACAGTGAAGGAAGACGACTCCTCTGAAGTTGAAAACGGGAGAAACCATCACAGATAAAGAGCACCAAATGGAGAGATGGGAGAGCACTACATGGAAGCTATATTCAACATAACAGGTGGTAACAATTCAGCACTCAATGCCCATAAGACGCTACCCGTTATGAAGTAACGTGATGGTGAACAAATACGGTGAGGATCAGATGCATTGACTCCCTAACAATGGAAAAGCTCCTGGCTCTGACAGCATACCACCAGAAGTCATCAAGTGTGGATAAGAAGTCCTCTGCCAATATCTTCATGACCTCTTTTGTACCTGCTGGAAGGAAGGATCAGTTCCCCAAGATCTACGTGATGTCAGTATTACCACCCTGTACAAAAATAAGGGTTACCGTAGTGGTTGTAACAATTACCGTGGGATCTCCTTGCTGAACGTCATTGGGAAAGTCCTTGCTCGCATCGCCCTGAACAGATTGCACCTCCTTGCCAAAAGTGTTTACCCAGAATCCCAATGTGGTTTTAGAGCTGGCAGATCAACCATTGACATGATATTCTCTCTGAGGCAGATACAAGAAAAGTGTCAAGAGCAAAACCAACCTCTCTACATTGTATTCATAGACCTATCCAAAGCCTTTGACCTTGTCAGTAGGAAGGGTCTCTTCACTCTACTTGAGAAGATTGGCTGTCCTCCAACACTGCGTAGCATTATTACATCATTCCATGATATGAAAGGCACTATCCGATATGATGGATCTACATCCGAAGCCTTCTTAATCTGCAGCGGACTCAAGCAGTGATGTGTACTTGCACCAAACATGTTTGGCATCTTCTTCTCCCTCCTTCTTTCATATGCATTTGATGACATCTACCTAGGCATCTACCTACACACACGATCTGATGGTAAATTGTACAACCTATCCCGTCTGAAAGCAAAAACAAAAGTCAGACGTATTCTTGTGCGGGAGATGCTCTTTGCAGACGACGCAGCTTTGGTTGCACACTCAGAGGATGCTCTGCAGACACACATGGACAAGTTCTCTCATGCATGCAAGGAATTTGGACTGACCATCAGTCTAAAGAAGACAAATGTCATGAGCCAAGGAGTTGAGAAACCACCTTGTATTACCATAGATAGTCACCTGCTTGAACCTGTGGACTCTTTCACATATCTGGGCGCTACCATCACCAACAATCTGTCACTGGATACTGAACTCAACAAGCGAATCAGTAAGACAACCACTAAAATGGCCAGACTGACAAGGAGAGTTTGGGAAAACAAGAAGCTAACACTGAATACCAAAATCAGAGTCTACCAAGCTTGTGTTCTTAGCACCTTGCTGTACAGTATTGAGACCTGCTCGCTATATTCTGCACAAGAGCGTCGCTTAAATAGTTTCCATCTGCGATGCCTCAGAAGAATTATGGGAATCAAATGGGAAGATAGGATCCCAAACACAGATGTCCTTGATCGGGCTAAGCTATCCAGCATTCATGGTCTACTGAGTCAGAGACGTCTGCGCTGGCTTGGACATGTGTACGGAATGGAGGATGGTCGCTTGCCTAAGGATATTTTATATGGTGAGCTTGTCACTGAAACCCGATCTGTAGGCCGCCCCAAACTGAGGTATAAGGATGTTTGCAAACGTGACATGAAATCGACTGATATCCAGCACGACTCCTGGGAAACGCTGGCTGCAGTGCAGACCGTACTGTCTGGAAGATGGCTGTTGAAGAAGGTATTAAGAAGAGTGAGGAAAGAAGACATGAAGCATGGAATACCAGGAGAAAAGCCCGGAAACAGCGTGCAACCAGTTCATCATCCAGCACTGCATCTCAACATTTTACTCCAGATGCCAGAGAGATTGTCATTCAGACATTGGGCTGTTCAGTCACTTTAAGAAATGTTCTAAAAAGTAACTTTTTATGCTGTTTTGCTGTATTATGATTCAGAGAGGCACTTGATTTGTTTCTCTATGTGTGATCCATTGTCTTACGAGAAAGACGGTGCCTAGTAGTGGTATATGGTGATGATAATTAGCAATATTCCTAATTATATTTATATATTGTTTTTCATTATTATTGTAATTATTATTCAAAAATTCAGACGAAACAGTTTACGATGTAGATAATAATCGCCCTTGCGCAGATGACAGCTCCATGCCGAGTCCATCAAGCTTTGCTGATCATACTGAGGGATCTTCGTCAGTCTTCACAGAAGTCTCAAGCACGGAAGACAATTTTGAAAGATACCTCCTTCTATCCCTTCGTCCAATCGACTTATCTTTGGCTACTAATGTTTACATTACCGTATTTGTTGTTAGGGAGCATCAAGTTCAGGTTAGTAGTATATTCTTTGTAAATACATCATTCATACAAAATGATGACCCCAAAATATATGCCATAGGAGTTTGTAACGATCTCTCAGAATTTTCTGTATGTATTTTGTTATTTCATAACAAAGGATGCTAAGAGAAATATGTTTGATGAACACATATCGCGACCATGTGCAAGGACGCTCCGCTATCAACTGACACAAGATCACAACAACATGAATATCAGTATATCGGATATCTCAGAAGGTTTGGCGGCACATGACAATTCACAAAAGGTAGGTTTACAATGAATCCCAAAAATAAATGACTTTTATGTCCTGCTACATTAAAATTCACCACACACTTCAGTTCTGTATTGAAATAACATTAAAGTGTACTAACAGGCTAATTTTAATTTAAGTATGTTTTAAAGATGTCTTTGCGGTCTGAAAGAAATAATATCTACTGCAATATGACACACGCTATGTACTATATACCATCATGATTTCAATTTTTTCGTGGGCCAATCAAAATGGCTGCAATCACACGGAAGATATTATAAACGTTTTACTTTGATATCAATAATATAGTGTCATTTTTCTGACTGAAGACATTCATTTCAAACAAAAATGTATTTATAATATGTTGAAGCGCAAATTATATTAGCCTGGCATTTCGCTTTAATTAATGAATGTCATATTAAACAGCGAAATGAAATAAGAGATTTGGGTACAAACCTAATGATTCCGTTTCCTTTTCAATTGTGGTCAGTGGCTGTGTAGTTGCCACTGTAAATCAATTTATTTGGTTTGTCAATGATGATAAGTTTTAGCCAGTGTACACGAGGTCAATCAACAGCAATGGTACAATAAATTAGCCATTTTTCGCATTAAATGCAAGTCAAATTATAATAATTGTCTTTTTCAAATTCATCTTATTGCTGTTTAGTGTAAAAGCGATTTTATGTGGGCATTTGTAGAATAAAATGATGTGTTTTTGATGCAGTTTTCTTCATTAAATTTAGAAATAGAATTTAATAATCACGAAGTTAGTTTACTTCGTCTCATAATCATCTATTATATTAATTTTAACCGATTCAAAATACCTCTGCCTTTTGATTTTTTTTGTTGCTAAAATAAATGACTATCATTGCTTTGCTTATTGAAAAGACTTAGAAGTAACTGATTTATACACATATGAAGCGCATCCAAAACCACTGTGCGAGTTCAAACTCAGGAAAATCTCTGCAATCCAGACGTTTAACGGGAAACTTCATGTGCAACAAATCGGTAACCGTGAAATGGAATTTAACTTTGAATTTCCGTACGACTTCATGGATTCAATAATATTAATCAAGGTAGTAGCATAATTTCTGGAGTTTTAACTTAAAATCTTTATTGGAGGATGAACAACAATGCGAACAAAAATAATTTAACGCTTGATACACTTGTTTCCATTTCCACAATCATGATTCAATTAAAAACACTTCAGATTATTGTAAAGTTTTAAATTGGTTTCTCATCTTTATTATAAGCTATATAATTTGTCAGTAAGCCAGAAATAAAGTTATTATAAAGCTTGTTACTTTTCGAATAGAGTATTAGGTATTAAATAAGAAATGAGTAATGCATATCCATGTTAATTAATTGCATAATTGCATTAATGTTTCGGTTGTTTCTTTTATGTATCCCAGAAAACCTGGACCTTAGATATGCTTCAGTGGGAAGTTTACAAACGTTGATGTCTTCAAATGAAACCTCAACCAACGACCACCATGAAATCGGTGGGGCTGTGGAAAATGGAGGTACTGTGGCAAATGTTTTGCTTTGGAGTCTAATACGAGGGTTTAGTGCAAGAAAGTCCCATCTGCAATAGCTGCCATTTGTCAGTTGTGTTCTTATTAAGTGTTATACCTGCTAAATCTAACATGGGGCAACTATTGCAGATGGGACATTTTTGTCCTAAACCCTCGAAAAATATGTCTAATACGTAAAAAAGATTGGCACTCGACTAAATTCCATTGGGCCGTATATTTTCTCTTCCTATAAAATGCACGGTGAGCTTGTCCGTCGAGAAGCACTCTTGCGCCCTCCAGTGACCTACCCAACGATCGCGCCTCGTAGAGCTGGCGCGCTAGGTGGCTAGGTCGGTGGGCGAGCTACGGTACTTCTCGTAGGACTTCTGTGAGCTAGTTCTTAAAGGTGCAACGAGAGATTTCACATAACAGGTGTCCCTAAAAAATGTGAAAATTCTGATTTTTGCACTAATGTAAAGATTTCTGTCAAAAATGTCCCCATGTGAAAGGATTAAGCTGAGAAATATTTCTTAAGTACAAAATTGTGAAATTTCTAATTTCATATAGGAACGAAATTCAGCCTATGTTTTATATTGAAATTTAGCAAATGAAAATCCCCTTTTGTTTTCATTTTCAAGGCATTTCTGTAGCCAAAGACAAGGTACGAAATCTATTTTGGGTCTTATCTAAATGAAATAACTTTATATAAAGCAATATATGGGTGGGCCAAAATCTCTCGTTGCACCTTTAATTCAGGATTGCACTGGCAATTGCCGATCCTTACTTACCTAAGCTAACCTTCTCGCAAACCACAAACTATCATAAGTCAGGTGGTTGGAGGATACATTAGAGTTCTCCACCTAAAGGGAGTTAAAAAAATGTCAACATTTATATAGCGCCTTTCACAAAATATCAAAGCGTTTTTACATTTATTCCGCTGCCCCTAGAATATGGTTTTACATTTATTCCGCTGCCCCTAGAATATGGCAGTTATCATATAAAAATGCCCAAGGTTATAATCAACCTTTGGACGGCGCTCAAAGGTCTATATTCTAAACAGCTCCACATTTTGCACCGGGGTGGAGAGAGGCAAGCCAGATAAAGTGTCTTGACCAAGTGCGCAACACATTCGCCACAGCGGGGCTCGAAACCCGCGCCCTTTGGACTAACAATTACCACGACCAAAAAACACTACAAAGCCGAGTTGCTCCTTTTGAGGGGCACTAAACTCGCTGGGATAGGCCATCTTGAGTTCTGGTTCAATGTGGTTTGGTGGTTGGTTTCAGGTAGTTAAATTTTCGTAATCCTGGTGTTCAGACGAATCAATCAGAGCATTAGAAAAATGAAAAGTTATATTGACCTCTATCGGCCATTTGGTGGGCTATATATATATTAGAAAACATTGCAAAAAACACAACTATAGTCATTGGGAATCCTGGGTGACAAGCGAAACACGGTGAGGGAAAACAGTACGCGATTGTGCTGCTACCAAAAATATAATAAAATAAAATAAAATAAAAATAAACGCAAACAAACAAAACAAACAAAATTTCGATCAAATTTTGATCGAAAATTTTGACTGAAAACTCCAAGAATAAATCGCATCGAGAAAAATGTGCTTAGTACAATAAGACTGATGGTAAACGATTTCAGAAATTGTGAAAGGACAAAGCTTATTACGTCGAAAGGAATATTATTAGTATCGTCATTACAACAACAACAGCAGCGACCACTATTCTTATTATCAGCAACAGCAGTAACCGCGGTCTTCGTTAATTACCATCAAACCAAGAAGCAAGCCTAATTTTCCCTTCAATTTCATGTTTTCGCTGTTCCACAAGAATGATATGGACTTTTACAGCTTGATCAGATTGTTAAATTAGTAGTACCGGACACGTCCGGATCGTACAAGAATGGTTCAGGTGCAACAGTCTAACACACTACGACAAACAGGTAAATGTTCAATGATTAATTAAATGAAAAGCTTGAATTATGTATGAGAGAGATGTATCGAAATTATAGTTAGTGGGTAGAAGGGGTGTTCGTGCACCCCCCTGGGGTCCGTCCGCGAAATCGGTCGATAAACACCTAACTCATGCGATGTCCGACCCAATAGACCTTTTCATGCTGCTTGCACAGTGGGGATATGGATAAATTCGTCCACTCAAGCATGACACACGATACACGTAAGTTACGAACGAGTTCCGCGAACGGACCCTGGTCACTATATCAGGAAAAAATGCGCAGAAAACGATTAGCTATGTTAAACAAAATCAAAGTGTCCCACGTATGCATTTTTTATGCCAAATTTATCAATTAGTACGCCATTACAGAACAATACAATGTTCGTATATCTCAGCCAATATTTGTGATAAATGAACAAATGAGGGGACTGGCTATGTTTCGAGGGTCAAAGATCAAGATGGAATCATTTGAAAATAACAGATGGCCCCTGATGACGTATATGCAAAGTAGATGACGAGACTTATGTTTAGGGTCGAGGATAATTAAAAGGCACTCATAGATTTGTTTATTTGTCATAACATGTTTTCACCCCAAATACTAAGAATATGCAAATTAGGGGCCTTTCAAATGTCGATAGTCTCGAGCTAGTGGGGTAATTTTAAGAAACTTTGTTGGCCATGTAAATTTAGACTTCTTTACATAATACTTGTAACATTCTTTCAAGTTCAGGTATGGAATGATACAGACTAATGCGAGACTAAGGTACTGTGTGATGTATCATGCCGAAGCACACGGTGAAGACAGAACTCTACAGATTCCAATGACTCTCTGCCAGCATTGCAATGGATATCCATATTTCCATGCTAGTTTTAAACCCTGAGTATATTTAAAGGAACTACAGTCAGAAAAAAATTACTTGGCCAAAGACTTTCTAAAATCATCCCAAAACAAGATTAGCAAATTCAGACTACAAAATATGATCATTAAATACTTTTTAAAAACATTAAGCATCGTAGTAGTTTTTACACCCTCAGGAAATATAAAGATAAAGATAAGGATAAAGATTGAGCAGCTTTCATATGGAAAGTGGACATCTCCGACAATCATATAAGTACCATATCGATGCTATCAGTATGTGATCAGATACCTAACTTGATCAGCAAAAAAACTTGATCTTGAACGGTGGATATCATCGTCTACGGGATATGATACACAAAAGGAAATATCGACTTCAAAAGAGGCATCGCCCCATCGCCCCCCCTCGTAGATTGTCTTCCAGGTGGACCTCTTTCCCACCAGAATGTATTTTCCGTGACAAAGGTAGAGATTATTTAAGCGTTACCCACAAAGCACCCTCAAGTCTACTCCCTCTGGAAGAGGCAAATGGGAGTCACAGCCCAGAAAATGGGTCTGGTTCAACTTTTATCGAGTGTCAAAGATGTCGCTATCATTCGTAATACTGCAGCAGGTTTTCCATGAGTCCATAGACCTTCATTGGCCTCTACACACAGTCAACGACCATGAGCTGGCGTCTGAGAAAGTCATCATGCTGACCATATCCGGTTCCTCTACATGGTAATAAGCTTGTATAGTTGACTTAGAGATAAGCGACAAAGTTAAACATCTATGGGCAAGACCTGTACCGTGCAGTGCCAGAGGGACAATGGAAATCAGTCTCAGATATATACCCGTGAGCTGTTCCCCGTTACCGTGCATCCCCCCCAGGATCCTCCGACTTGGCCATGGTTGTATTCTCTATGGTCTAGTAAACCAGAAAAACTGATGTACTCATTTTAAAAATATGGGATGCCCCCCGTTAGCCACGAGACGTCAATTTTGATGACGTCATCAAATTTTGGAGAAAAATATGTAACTTTCAATTATGTTTCTTGCATATTGGATAGCCCAGATGCATATTTGTTTTTTGTCTTCCACCTCCATTCGCAAATATTATTTCGTTTCATTTGTATATCCCAGTTTTAAATATATTTTCCCAGTGACTGAGTACAAAAACAGAAAGTTAACGGCGATTTATCAAGTTCTGATTTTACTGTTTTTTGGGATGCAAAAAGTAGTATTTTTCTCGACAAAACATACTCTGCAACCATTTACCCCATCTTTTTTTCTTAACTGATTTTATATGCATTAGGATGTAATGAGCAATGAATAGAATGTTTTATTTCCAAAAATATTTAGTTTTGTAGAGCATATGGACGAAAAATGATGACGTCATCAAAAATTGACCGTTGGGGGTAAAAAAATTCGAAATATTTTTTTTTACCTGAAGAGGTTAGCTGACATTACCATCTTAATTTCAACGCAGATTTGAACCTTTAACCCACTACATAGATGAGTAATAAGCCAAGGACTGATTATTTTTACATTGAGCCCTCTGTAAAATCCCCAATTAAAATGCCATTTTCTTAAAATTTTTTGGTTTTGCATTTCAATGGATTATGAGGTTTTAGAAGGCAGGACACAGGTGGTTACCCCCTCGAGAATTCGTTATAATACACCCGATGCTTATGATTTTGATACCAGTGAATAGCTATTATCATCTTCTTTCCATTGATACGAAAATAAGTACCAAATAAGTACAACATACCTAGTGTGGCGTCACAATTACGTTATAAAGTCCGCTGAGCCGGCCAACACTGGCATTTTCACAGAAAATTTCGAAAATCCATTTTTGACCCGCTAAAAAGAAGGTAGGATGGTTCGATTTTCACGCGGTTTTCAGCACAAATGATGCAATTGACTAGTTCTACAGAAAACATAGGCTTTTATGAGCCATAATGTGCATAATATTTATAAAAATATGGGTAGCACCAACTCATCTTTCCCTTCGACTTTGACGGATACCCTAACTCCGGTGAATGTGCTACCTTCGCATTTGATTTTTCCCGCTCAAATAAACCAGAAAGGACGAGGGAATGAATACCTAGAAGCTTTTAACGGAGCTTTGGCATAGGCACTAGGTTCACTAGGGGTGGTAATTCTCCCTCCCCCGTAAGACGAGGGTTAACTTTTATCTAACAAACATATCATCGTGGTTGTGCCAATGCCCTATAACCATTTCTACATAGTACCAATGGTGGTCAAATTGCAAAATAATGCTATATGGGTTTCTATTCATATTCATAAAGGTACATCATACGTCACAAACGACATCACAATCCCAAGACACCACAAATGTACCCGATATTCCATGAGAAGACCAAGTTTCAATGAGCCAAAAATGTTACAAATGAAGAGGTTTTTTACACGTGTTTGTTTATTGAAAGGAAATGGATATTCTGATATACATAATAAGGTTTGGGAAGAAAAAAAGTTGAGGTAAAATTGAGGATTACCCAGTCTGTAGGACAATAGAAATGGTAGACGGTTGTATATCTGGGCTTGCAAAAAATTCCTGAAAATTAAATAACAGGCGAAATAAAGAGAGAATTCACGAGCCTTTGGTTAAAGATAAACTTTGCAGCATTTTTCGAGATGGGTATCACACTTACCTTTAAGACCAAGATCTTTAATCAGGGTATTGTTTCAGGATATCCTGTGGGCAGAGACTTGGAAAACAGCAGAAATTAGAGAATAATGCTAATAATATTTCGCGACATATCCCCTGAAGTTCTCAAGGGCGCCGCTAAAGTGCTTCAACCTGAGATGATCTCAGCTGCAACACAACAAGTAAGTCCAGCACAACCAGGGAGTTTAGAAGCCCGGTTAGAAGCAGGAGGAAACCGAAGTTCCACGGAGAAAACCAGCGAGGACATGTATGGATCAGCAACCAATCGTCTTAAAGAAACTTGGGAGGTATTGGTGACAAACGAGATGTACCATTTTCACAAAACAATCAACCATATTCAAGAATAACGATCAATCTTGGTTTCCCGTTTTAAGATGTTGATTATATGAGATTAAAGCTAAGGTGGATAAAGATTGGAGCAGCTTCATATGGACTGACATCTAAGACAATCATAAAGTCCCAATATCGCATGCTATCTGTTTGTGGTCAGATACCTAACTGTGACCAGCAAAAAAAACTCTGATACTTGAAACGAGTTGGATATCATCGTCTACTGGGATAGATACACAACCGAAGTATCGACTTCACAGAGCGGCATAGCCCCCCCCGTGCCCCCCCCTCGTAGATTGTCTTCCGGTGGACCCTTCTTCCCACCAGAATGATTTTTCCGTAACAAAGTAGAGATTAAAGGCGCTACCCACGACAAAACACCCTCAAGTCTACTCCTCTTGGTAGAGGAGAAAAGGGAGTCACAGCCCAGAAAAGTGGAGTCTGGTTCAACTTTATCGAGCTTGTCAAGATGTCGCTCTCATTCGTACTATATCAAGCAGGTTTTCCATGAGTCCATTAGACCTTCCTTGGCATCTAACACCAGTCCAACGAAATGGAGCTGGAGTCTGAGAATTCATCACCTGTGACCATATCCGGTACTCTACAGGTAATAGTTGTACTAGTTTGACTTAGAGAATAACGCGCAAAAGTTTTTTAAAATCTATGGGCAAGACCTTTCGACGTGCAGTGCCAGAGGGACCAATGGAAATCGTCTCATATTATATTAGCCCGTGAGCTGTGCCCCGTTACCGTGCATCCCCACCAGGATCCTCCGACATGGCCATGGTTTGGATTCTATATGGTCTAGTTAACCAGAAAAATGATGTACTTTTAAAAATATTGGGATGCATAGCCCCGTTACTGACGTCATTTTGATGACGTCATCAAATTTGGAGGAAAAATATTGTAAATTTCAATTATTGTGGGTATGGCTATTCGGATAGCACAGATAAGACAATTTGTTTTTTGTCTTCACCTAATTCGCAAAATATTATTTCGTTTCATTTTTGATATCAGTGGTTAAAATATATTTGCCCCCATTGACTTATGTACAAAAACAGAAAGTTTAACGGCGATTGTCAATTTCTATTCTTACTGTTTTTTGATGAAAAATTAGCTATTTTCTCTGACAAATCATACTCTGCAACGATTTAACCCATCTTTTTACACTTATTTTATATGCATTAGGATACACTGAGCAAGAATATGAATGTTGTATTTCCAAAATATATTTTTAGAAGAGCATATGGACGAAAATGATGACGTCATCAAAATGACCGTTTGGGGGTCAAAAAAATTCGAAATATTTTTTTTACCTAATATGTTAGCTGACAACTGACCAGCTTATTTTCAAAGCATATTTGAGCCTTTAACCCACTACATAGATGAGTAAAGAGCCCAAGACTGATATATTTTACATTAGCCCTATGTAAAATCCCCAATTAAAATGCATTTTCTTAAAATTGTGGATTTCAAATGATTATGAGCTTTTAGAAAGCTAGGCACACAGGGTGGTTACCCCTCGAGAATTCGTTATAATACACCCCAGTGATTATGATTTTGATACCAGTGAATTATAGCTATGATCCTCTTCTTTCATTGAGACTAAAATAGAATAAATAAGTACCAAAACGTACCAACATACCTAGTGTGGGGTCACAATGACGTCATAAAGTTCCGTGAGCCGGCCAAATTGGCATTTTCCACAGAAACTTTTCGAAAATCCATTTGCGCAAAAGAGGGAGGAATGTGGATTTTCACGCGGTTAAGCACCAATGATGACAATTGACTCGTTCTTACAAAAACATCGACTTTTTAGAGCCATTAATGTGCAAATATTTATAAAATCTTTGGGTTAGCAACAAAACTCCTCTTTCCCTTCGACTTTGACGCCTAACCATCAACTCCGGTGAATGTGCACCTTCGAATTGCTTCGCTAAAGAACCAGAAAGAAAAGGAACCGAGGGGAAGATTTGACTAAAGCTTTTAAAGGAGAAGCTTTGGCATTTTCAGCGACACTAGGTCTTTTCACTTAGGGGGATCGGTTAATTCTCCCTCCCCCCGTAAGGACGAGGTTTAACTTTTATCTAACCAATCATTACATCGTGGGTGTTCCAATCCTTATAACATTCTAACAATGTACCCCAAATGGTGGTCAAATTGAAAACATGCTAGTATGGGTTTCTAGTCTATCATAAAAGGTACATCATAGTCACAACGACATCTACAAATCCAAAGAAATCTTTCCGTTATTTTTTCTTTGATTTTATAGTTTCACCCTGATATTCCATGAAGACTAGACCAAGTTTCAATTGAGCCAAACTGTACGAATAAGAGGTTTTTTTGAACGTGTTTGCTTTATTGAAGGAAATGGATAATAATATTCTGATATGACCAGTAAAGGAGGGTGTGGTAATGAAAAAAAGTGGACTGGTTTAAATTTGATGATTTACCCAGTCTGTAGACAATCGAAAGAAAATGGGTTAGCACCCACCACCCGGTTGTATATCTGGGCCTGTGCAAAAAGATCTCTCTAGAAAATTAAGAAACAGGCGAAAATAAACAGAAGAATTCACGAGCATTGGTTAAAGTAAACTTTGCATATTTTTGCGAGGATGAGGATCTCACACTACCTTTAAAGGAACAAGATTCTCTTAATCAGTGATTTGTTTAATGATATCTGTGGGCCCAGAGATTGGAAAACAGCAGAGAAATTAGAGAAGAATGCTAATAATTAATTTGCGACATATCCAACTGACAGCCCCTCACTTCCAAGGGCGCCGTTAAAGTGCTTAACCTGAGATGAAGTTCAGCTTCACACAAAAAAGTAAGTCCCAGAACAACCAGGGGAGGTTAGAAGCCCCGGTTAGACAGCAGGAGGAAACCGAAGTTCACAGAAAAAACCAGCCCATGAGGACATGTAGGATCAGCAGCCCCAAATTCGGTGTTATTGAAAGAAACTTGGGAGTTATTGGTGGACAAAGAGATGTCGAGAGTACCATTTTCACCAAAACAATCAACCATGTTCAAGAAAACGATCTAAATCTTGGGTTTCCCGTTTTAAGATTTTGATTATATGAGATTTTGACCATTGCTCCAAGCGGTGCTTTTCCTTATTTTGAGAGCAGATCACCAATATGACAGGATCAATTCATTCCGTAGAAAGTATTCATTGCAAATGCAAACAATCCTCGCTTAATAGTGGTAAGATAGCTATGGTCCAGAATTAATATTGTACGGGGTTCCAATCTAACTAAAACCGTCTGTTAAAATATTTACAAGTCCAACAAAGATAGGAAAAAAATAAGCTGCTCTAGTGCTCTTTTAGGTTTCTTAGGTGTGTACAGGGGAATATGTCACGTGCCGCCGTGCCTCGTTGTTTTAGGTTGTTTAATGGCTTTCCAAGCATATTAACGAAATATTTAAAAAATTTTACTTTTTCAAATTTGATCAGTTATATTTGGTCTTAAAATGTAAGAAATGGACTTCCTAAATTATAAAATGCCACAGATGGTTTGATCAATCGGATTAATGCTTTGTACATGGCTCCCACTAGTTGGAGCGGAGAAGCAAATGCTGAATGAAAAACTATCAGACAATTTGTTCTGATATTAAAAAACTGCGAGTCCCCTTAAGTGTCCCAGCATAGAAGAATGCACGGAATAAAAAGAGACCGTGTAGATAAGACTAAAGAGATCATATGATTTATAAACATTACAGTGCGGACTGGGTCCTACGAATCTCGGTTTAAAGACCGACGAATTCTTCGGTATACTGAGTTGAGGCAACCAATGGGAATGTATCAAAATTTACCATTAGCATGCATCAAATGTGACACACATTTGTGTGAGATCTAGATAGTTTTATGTTTGATGGAAAAAAAAAAAACAGAAACGAAACAAACAAACAACATTCACAGCACTCTATTCTTTGCTTTGAATCAGTGCAGCTCATATGATCTTCATCCTCGGGCCACAGAGGTTGCAATTTGTCAATCAACCCAAACCAAGGCCGTGGCCATTTAGTTAGCTTCAGAAGAGGTCACCAATGTAGATTTTTTTCAATTCCCCACTTGCAATATGTACATAGATCATATCAACAGTTAATAACACGGATCAATTATGATCACGTTCAATGCAACATTTTTTCCCATCATTACTTTAGCAGCACGAGGTAATTCCTATAGCAAAGAGCATAATTCTTGCCATTGCGCACTAAAACTCCTCCTTTCTCAAACAAAACCGTAATTCAGACACATCATAAGAATCACCCCAAGTTTGCCCAAATCATGTGAAAACCTGGGTACTTGGAAGCGACATCATTTTGGTTTTACGTGCCAAGTACCACTGGAAAGCACTATAAACTACTTTATAACAGCTTTGTGAATGACCCAGAAGCACAGAAGGGTGGTTTAGGGTGACGGTCTTAATCTGGTGGGAATCATTGGCGAGGGGGAGAAATGGAACAGCCTTTTCCTATTCCCGGCCCTTGTAAGGGTTGTCTTTACCAGAATCATAGGAAGTGAACCATCAAGGAATGAATATGGAATAAAAATGACCTGACATTACTGACTCTAAACTTTCTGAAACTACTGATCATCACGACTGCGTCTTGATTGGTGGTCAAGGGTGAAACTCTGTTTACCGAGGATGACGCGCTTTCTGTCGTCGCATGTCCTGGATCATATTGAAATAGTTGTGGAAATTAAAATCCAAGTGCAACCAATGATATTGTACGATCTGAGATGGAATCGGATCCCATGTAAGAGAGCCCATACCTCTGTAGTTCGGTGCAATGCATAAACCAATGCGAGTAACGCCATGAGAAGGAATACTAAGCGGTAACATATCAACGCCCCTAACGAATATAGCTTTGATATATACCACTTTTTTTGAAAAAAAAGTTAGCGAGCGGACCCCTACATGTGGGAAATGGCCTTAGATCTAACCAAAGAGGAAAAATAAACGCTATAGCGCTTTTTGGCGGTGATAGTCAGATTCAGATGTCAGATATAGATGGATTCTGCAATTTGTCTTTGCTTTTTTACTTAAATGTATAAACAAAAAACATCTATATCTCACACAGTGGGGGAAAGTGTTTGAATATGACTAGACATTATTATGTAAAAATTTGGAACCTTCATTTTATTGTAATCATTGGTGTGGGGAATCGTACTTACAATAAAACAATGGGAAGCTTAATCGGAGGTTAACATAACAGAAATAAACCGTGATCTTGCATACAGATGGTCTTTTGGGAGTCGGCATTAAGACGCTTTCTAATTCAAGAAACCTGACAAATTGTGTTTTGTTCTCTTGGTCTTTCCCTATCCAAAAGTAGAAGTCATACATCCGATGCACAAGCATTTGGATCACCATCTTGGATAACATTTAACTCATTCCAACAGGCTTAGAGATACTCAAGACGCTTTAAAATGCTTTATTGAAACAATTAAACCAATATTGGTTCCAATGTATGGACGGCCATTAAAGGACCTGTCAAACCAAGTTTCTCTAAATGTTGACGGGCGACATTGCTTAGTGAATTGAGGGATCACTCCGTAAGAGTGATATTTAACTCCAAAAGTCGTTTTGGAGGGGGGGATGGGATGGGATAATCCCTCTCAAGAGGGACCGCTCAATTCAAAAGATTTCACACTGTCACATTAAGAGAAGAAAAGTCTAATCAATGCTTTGTGCGGAACACTCCCCTGTTTGTCATACATTGCTTAAAAATATACACACAAAGAAGAATAACGACTTAAAATGAGGATGCCCCATCCAACAAAAATCGGCTTCGCCTAATTATTGCAATTTATTTGCGCTTCTTTTAATGAAATAACCCGGAACCATACCCAAAATCCCCCGTGGCATGGACCCCTAGTAGTGCCCTCTCTTTGTCTTGAGAGGTGCCCTCTTCTGTGACTCCTATTTGCTAGATTTTTGGGGAATGCAAACCGGGTCGATGGTAGATTCTAAGGGTTTTGTGGGCCTTCCAACTCTGTCGTGTTGATGGGCTCCTGGTCCTTGTGCCCGCGGTTCGGGCGGCGTCGTGATACTGCACCCTGACTTCGCTCTCATCTTTCCACTCGTTTCACGACTTGGGTGAGGGCGAGGGAGGAGTGGTTGGTGCAATTGGATATTCTATTAAGTTAACATGAAAAGTAAGATCAGAATAAACATTTCCTTTTCATATAAAGCAAACAATGGCAACAAACCTAAGCAAACAAACAAACGTTTGTAATATTTTGGCTAAAATTGAAAACTCGACGTATTTTAACGTGAACTAACGGGCAAATTGTTCCTGGGGATTTGTCGTAGGGTTTATGACGTACAAACGGTGGTATGATCCGGATTAGATATTTGATGACAATCAAAAGAAAAAGAGAACCATAGCTTACATTGGTATAAAGTCCTACATTGGGTATTTTTGTTGGCACAAATACTCAAATGGTTACGACATATTACAGAAAAGAAATTACACCTCAGGGGTATTTAACCTTCGTCTTTACCGGGGAGGCTTGTTGTCTATCCTTTCTGGTCATTTTATCGAAAAAAACTGTGAAAGTAGACCTGGCACGCGCGGGCGTTACTGTAAGCCGCCAATGTCGAAGAGTAGGGGGTAGGTGGTTGCTACCCAAGTGAATTATGCTCACATTTTTAAACTATCTTCACCAGTAGGCCTCTAAAACTCATATGTTATGTCAAATTTTATCAAGTGCCATCCAACTGATTAGTCACCGGAAAACATGAAAATCGATATTCCATAACTTTATTAGCGAAAAATTGGATTTTTCTGTGGAAAAATTACACTTTTGCCAACTAGCGAACTTCTGTGTGACGTCATTGTGACGCTGTTTTAGGACTAGGGATGTTTTGGTACTTTCGTGGGAAAAGCGGTCTAGGTAAACATTCCCTCGTCCTTTTGGTTATTTTAGCAGAAAACACAATTTGAGATAGCGAGCACATTCACCGTGGTTGGGTATTATGGGCGTCAAAGTCGAAGGGTATGGGTGGTTGCCACCCCAACCAAGTATTTTGCGTACGTTTTGTTATAAACTATTAGCACCATTATGGCTCTAAAAGTCTCTGTATCTGGAGAACTAGCTCAGATTGTCATCATTTAGTGCTAAAAACCGCATGAAAAATCCACCATTCTACCTATTTTAGCGCAAAACAAATGGAATTTTCGAAATATTTCTCGTGGGAAATGGAAAAATGGCCCCCAATTTTCCGGCTCACGGACTTTATGACGTCATTGTGACCCACATAGGTTGTTGGTACTTATTTGATACTATTTGGTATCAATGGAAAGAAGAGGATCATAGCTATTCACTGGTATCAAAATCATAAGCATCGGGTGCATTTTAACGAGTTCTCGAGGGGAGTAACCACCCTGTGTCAGCCTTTCTAAGACTATAGGCAATTGAAATCACGATTCTTATTTTCAGAAAATGGCATTTTACATGGGCGATTTTACATAGGGCTCAATGTAAAAATAGATAAGGTTTGCTTATACTCATCTTATGAAGTGCAGGGTTTCTTTGGTTCTTCGGTTAAAGGTTTCAAATAGGCTTTGAATTAAAGACGGCTAGGTTCATGCTATAATATTAAGGTAAAAAAAAAGATTTCGAATATTTTTACCCCCAAATGTCAATCTTGATGACGTCACCATTTTTCGGCCATCGGCTCTACTGAAAAATTGATTTTTTTTTTTTTTTTTGGAAATAAAACATTCATATTTGATCAGTACATCCTAAGACATATAAAATAAAGTTAAAAGAGGGGTTGTTTTGTTTTAAAGGTTGTAGAGTAGTGTTTTGTCAGAGAAAATAGCGACTTTTTTCCATGACCAAAAAGACTAAGGTAAAAGTATAAGAAATAGAATAAGAGAAAGACAGAAAGGAAAAGAAAGAAAGAAAATTGAGAAGAAATTGAGAAAATCGCCGTTGCCGTTGAACTTTCTGTTTTGTACATAAGTCAATGGGGGAGGGGGTTTAGTGGAAAGATATATTAAAAAAATGATATGCAAATGAAACGGAAGTCCTATAAGTGCCGAATGAGGTGAAGACAAATAAAATATGTTATTCTGGGCTATTGAATATAGATGCAAGAAAACAATTATTATTAAAAAATTACATTATGTTTATCCAAAATTTGATGACGTCATCTAAAGACACGGCATCGGGGCCTATGAAGTCCCATGATTGCTTCTTGGGTGAAAAGGAGACAGATAATTTTTCTGGTGGGACTGAGACCAGGGACAGAAACTCGAGGGCGGAGAGTGGAGGATCATGCCGGGGGGACATGCACGGAACGGTCACGGGACAGCTCACGGGCTTTTATATATGTTCCAAAGCAAGCATTCACCATTGATTCGCCACTCCGGTTTGGCCACTCTGACAGGGTATGATTTGTGTTTGAGTTTAAAAACAGCCCTGGCAAGGCCCTGGTCAAGAATCAACATATGGCCTAAACATAGACTTCAAATTATGACAGAAGACAAACATCATATTCCCACTTGGAAAGGATAACTGGAATAAATCTCTACTAATGTCCATGGCTCCAGGTGTGAAGCTTGATGTAATAGTTATTCCCAACATTAACCTGCATACTTTTTTGTGATTCTACTTTGTAAAGGAGATATGGTCTTTCATGGGTCCTTAGTAGGCGTTTCACAGGTTCTCAGCGGATAGTTTTCGTTTTCCATATCACACCACCACAAGAGCAAACACACACAAGCCTAAAGGGCAACAAAGATAACGCAAGTTCTCACTCTGTTTGAAGATACTGAAATCCAATGTCTACCGCCGTATGTAACAAATGCTTTCTGGTTGGACGGCTGGCTAAGTAAACATTGTCGTTTCTATTTGCCTCCTTTGATTTATGCTAACCTATGGAGAGCACATAACGGATGAGTCGAAGAAACCACCCCGAAGCATCCTTTTCTTCACGTTTTCCGGGCGTTCCTTTGAGCTCTGACTGTTTGGCTGATTACAATACGGTCATGTCTAAGTGTTGACAAATTAGTCATGTTAATATGCTTACTGCTTTTTAAAAGTATTTAATTGAGTAACAGATTTGTAAGTATTTGTAATGGTGATAAATCTGTTTTGTGCAATGATTTTGAAACAAGTTTGGCCAAGTAAATTTTTTTCTCCTGCAGTTCCTTTAAATTTAATGAGTGGTTGTAAATAATACCATGATACAATATGGATATAATTGCATGTTGGCAAGGAGAGTCATTGGGACTGTAGAGTTCTGTGCTTCACGGTTTCTTTTCGGCATGAGAACAACACAGATCTTAGTCTTGCATAGTCTTGTATCATGCCATAACATTTAAAGAAAATGGTACAAGTATTATCTGGATCTGGATTGGTTTTGTTTTAACTCCAGCAAAAACGTGTCTTTGTGGTCCCATCAAGCTAGAGTATTATGTAAGATGTGCAAGTCTAAATTAACTTGGCAAACAAAGTTCTTATAAGTACCCCAAAACGAGAATATAGAATGAAGGACCTAATTTGCACATTTTAGTATTTGGCGAGGTGGAGAACATGTTAGTGGGACACATGAACATTTAAATTATGAGTATTAATTTTAAATTATCCTCGACAATCAAAACATAGGTATTCTCGTCATCCTATGTGGGCAGGTATGTGGAATATTTGCCAAAAGATATACCCAATATGTGATTTTACTAATGGCGACCTCTAATGAATATTAGGTATCCTGGAAAGATCTTGGTAATTTTCAAAATGGTTCCATCTTGATTTTGACCCTCAAAACATAGGTCCGTCATGCTATTTGTTCATTTATCAACAGTATTGTTGAAATTAGATCGAAAATTCTATTTTTAGGTAATGGCGGACCCCTAATTTGCATATTACGTCATATGGGGGACTCTGGTAATTTTCAAAAATGGTTCCATGTGATCTTTCGAACCTCGAAAAAACATAGGCCCACGGCTAATTTGTGCATTTATCCAACTAATATTGGTTGAGATATATCGAAAAATTGTATTTTTTCTGTAAATGGCGATACTAATTGCATAAATTTGCATAAAAATGATACGTGGGACACTTTTGATTATTTTTTTAACATAGCTAATCGTTTTCTACGCTTTTCTGATATAGTGACAATGATTAAAAGTTTATTTCAGGGGGGTGAACGAACACCCCTTCTACCCACTAGACTATTACTAAGGAACCCCAATTCAACAACGAATTCATGAATTGCATGAATAGCTACAAGACATAAAAAAGTATCAAGAGACATTATGAAAATGATCTATATCCTTAAAGCCTAAGGAAAATCGCACGATCACCGCAAACAAAAGGAGGTAGTGTTCTTTTTTTTCTTGTTAAATCTAAGGGCAATTTCACCCTAAAACAAGACAGGGGTCCGCTTCGTGATATTTTTCAAAGTGCATTTAACCCCCTGAGGTCTACCGGCCGATTCTATTGGTTATACACTGGGTTTTATGATGTATTTAGCCAATCAAAGATATGGTAAGAAAGGCTGAAAGGTTTGTAGATATATATAGAAAGTCTATTTTGATTGGTTACTCAGAGGTCATATCATGTTATATCATTCAAAGCGCCAATCAGAGATACTGTAAGAAAGATGGTAGGCATCAGGGAGTTAAATGCAGTTAAGGGACGTCATTGATATAGCAAAACTGATTTATGGTATTATTTTTTGCAGCACTACAATCTCTACTCCATACCAAAAGGAATGGCATTCATTCTAAACGTCGCCAACTTTCGTGGAACAAACTTACCAACACGATTGGGGTCTAATGAGGATTACGACAATATGTGTCATTTGTTCCGAGAAGTTGGCTTCAAAATAGAAGCCTATCAAAATCTATCTGCCGAGGTAAGGTGTAAATTTGTCCAAAATAAACCCATAATGTGAATATTCTTCCTAGTAAATTTGCCGGAACAATATTTCTCACCTATATTCAACTGATTAGGTATATCGCTCCGTTGCATTTTTTTCAAACGCAGGTTAAAGCTACTATCAGCGTACCGCCGCCTGCGTGACTCCTAGCTGAGACTGATCATAATGCTGTTGTTGATTAATTTTGACTTGCCAGACTACCCATAATCCCTCACGAGTTTGATCATCGCAATGCAAAAATGCGAAATTTGCTGCAACTTTAACCATATTTTACAAAATTCTAGAGGGTGTCCACGAACGATTATGTCACCATTTGATGTAGAAATATGTTCTTTAGAGATGACAGTTTTGTTTTCAGGTGGACACCCCTAGGTTTTAATGGGATTTAAATTTGCTTGCATCATTTTAATGTGTAAGCACGTGGTGTAAGCAAAATTGGCGCTGCCGATTTCAACTTACCCTGTTGCCAAGTTGAATCGTTGTTACACGATTGTAAACGTGTACACTGCACTGTTACATGGTGTATCGTTCAGTATTGTGTTGTAACACCATTCCTATAGGGAATATTTACGCGACGTAGCGTATACCCGGGGATGGGATCACATAATGAAATAGATATGGGTGTAAGGCTGACGCTTCAAAACCGGGGCCGGGGATTCGGTTGACAGAGGACTCAAACAAATAGAGGTCTTTGGGTGAAAATTTTCAAAATTTTCTCCCAAAAAGGGGTCTTTAGGTGACAGTGGTAAACTTTCCAAAAATGTGGTCTTTGGGTGACATTTTCAAAATACATGCATGGGGGTCTTTGTGTGACATTTTCAAAATACATGGGGTCTTTGGGTGACATTTTCAAAATACATGGGGTCATTGGGTGACAGCGGTGCTGAAAATTGGGGTCTTAACTCTTTGCGTGCGGCAGGCGAGTATACTCGCTCAAAGATGAATTTTGGTCAATTTTTGTCTTTTCTTGTTATAAATGTTTCCAAATTATTTATTTTCATGAGGCGTGAAAATGCATTTAAATGAGTCAAAAGAAGACATAGCCTTTGTTGTTCGTTTTTAGATGGCATCCCCAAATGACCTACAAATATTTCGAAAGCCTCTCGAATGCCACTACTGAACTTATGTGTTTATAAAACTATACAGAATTGCTCCACGTGCAAATAGTTAACAGCCGTACATACCTGTCACCTCCAAGATGGAAGCCCCCCCCCCGTATGGTAGTTTTACCAGCAATATGGTGCATCTCATGCACCTCATGTCAATCAATTTTCTTGTCCCTACTTGATTATATTGTGCAACTGTCAAATAATAATCCAACCTCCACCAAATATAAATTTTTTCGTATGTCGGCCGGCAAGGGAAACTCCAGAGCTTAAAGTTTTGTACAACACTAAATCAATAGATGTTTGTTTGGTTTGTTTGTGTTGTTTTTTTTTTTTTTTTTTTTTGGCTTTTTTTAGACAAAACCAAAAATGTGAAGCTGTCTTGCTGTTATTTGGTCAGAAATTTCTGCTTGAGGCACTATGGTAAAATCTCAATTCCCTGGCACAGTTCAGTAGTTTTCATCACCATGTTATTTAAAAATACAGCTCCTGGACTTTGGGTATGATAATGATACCCAAATCACACAAGCTCAGTTTATGTCAATGTAAGTACAATACACAACACACTGAACTGTGTACTTAATTGGTGGATGAGCATAACTCATAGTGAAGGTACTTCATACGATTTGGCAAATAGTTTTTCCAAGAAGTACCATCAAATTAGTCGTCCTCATTGCAGGCAATACACAATAATGCCAACATGACCGCATACTAGAGGGGGCAACTAGAACAGGAGACTAATATCCAAAATTGTCGTTAATCATAGCCTGGTGTGGATGCGGTAGTGGGGCCACTGTGTCACCTCTTCATCAGTGATCGCCCCGTGTGATCGCTTCTGTTTCAGTGACGGTGGAAGAATCATAGTCTTGGCATGTACCTAGTCCGAGGGCTCCATAGATGACACCAGAATAAAGCGTGAAACTATGTTGTGTGAAAGAGTGACTGATCGATTGCCCATTGTTACACATTGTCCCTGGACATGATGCCCGGAGGACCTATCTCTGCCCACACGTATGACACGCTCCACGATCAAATACTGGCGAGGTTCATGACGCTGTATATCGAGTTTACCCCGCTATATGTCGGAGTTCTACAGCGCTGCCTAGCCAGTTTGAACTCTATGGGCCGAGTTTCATAAATCAAGTCCAGAATAAATCATGTACCAGAATAAATCAGGCCGAGTTTTAAATACCTGGAATGATTTTTTTTCAACATGTGCAAACTGGGCATGATTTTTTCTCAACATGACAAACTCGACATGATTTTTTTTCCTTCAACATGATGCAAACTCGACATATTTTTTTTCTCAACATGCATCAAACTCGACATGATTTTTTTCTCAACAAGAGCAAACCTCGACATGAATTTTTTTTTACACATACACCCAAAAATCATGGTCGAGTTTTTCCTCATGTTGAGAAAACATCATTTCGAGAATTTTTGAAACTGACAATGATTTAATGTCAAACTCACCATATAGAGAGCAACACTCGATTGTATAGGGACCAAACTGGACATATAGCGCGGTAAACGCGAATATAACGCTGCTCACGTCGAAATATATGGAGAGGAAAGGAAAAACTCGATACACAGCGGCTGAAACTCGACATGCGCGGGAAAAATCGCCATGATTGGAATTACGTGGAGCGTAAAACTGGACATGATTTATTCAAACTAACAATTTAGCAGAGCACAATCGATGGTTTGTTATAGAGGGCAAACATGGCCAGAGAGCGCGTAAACTCGAATATAACGCTGCAACCGAACATATGGCGAGGACAAGGAAAATTGAATACACAGCGCGTGAAACTTCGACATGCGCGGAAAACTCGCCATGATTTGATACGTGGAGCGTGCCAAACACACGGCCATGTTCAGTGATCACTCCGTTTACTCAGCTAGTTAACATATAGCAGCAACTTTTGTCCTCTTTCAAAGCCAGGTGGCATTTATTTTCAATGTTAGTAACTCTTCAAGTAAAGTTGAAATGTAGTAAGCCCGGATTGGTCAATATAGTTATAAAAAGAAACTCAGGAACTGGCAACCATAATTACATTGTTATGCGTTCCCGACATACAGTGCAAAATACCATCGTACTGCAAATGTCACGTGTTTTGTGCCCTGACTAAGTCTAGCCCTAATGAGTCACACAGCCCCCCCCACTATCAGCGATTCTTCAAAATGTAAACAAATCAGCAGCCCCTATTTTTCATTCAAAGTCAATTTTTTGCACTGTGTATTGAAATTGTTGCTAGTGAGATCTTGAAGTGGGCTAAGGTCAATCGCCGTATGTGTCAAGAAATTATGATTTTTTTTGCTTTGTTAACTAAATAAGGTGGTCTAAAACCGTTATAAATGGCTCATCAAGAACGCCTTTAAATGCTTGCGTGTCTGTTTCACAAAGACAGTAATATTAGGAGTTGAGATGACCCTAATACTAGCAATTTAGAGACAAACTGGGCATTTTTAAATTAAATGGCTTTAAAACATACATACTGTGAATAAATTTGTCTAAGGGGGTGTATGTCTTTGTTCTGTGTGTGTGTGGGGGGGGGGGGTGGTGGTGACATGGTCTATAGTCATGGTCATGGTCATTGAATTCTAATATTTATAGTGCTGATTCTGGAACGTTACAAAAATGATCAGGATCACAAAAAAAATTCAGTAGGACCATTGAACTCTTCCAGGGTCTGTTGTCTGTGTCGTTATGTTTGGACATTGGGCTGATATTTGGCTGAGGTAGGGGAGGACAGTTGCCAATTGTTTGCAGGATTTCGTACGAGGACCCAAAAGGTCAAAGGTCATCTAGAAGTCAATTTGACTATGAGACCACCAAATTTGCGTCAAAAGGACCGCCTGATATGAAGTAAAGAAAAAATTGAGGTCAAGGTAACAAAGATCAAAGTCAAATTCCGAGTGACCGCCTAGTTAAATTAAATTAATTTTATCTTGGTATTGTTGGTATAAAAGTCCTATTTATAAGCGCCTACAAGGATTTGCAATGAAATTCCAACCAACCAGACGACAAATTCAAGCACAATTCCTGCGTAGTTGTTCTAATGAGTCACGGAGATTCCGGGTTCCATCTACGGATCGGATGAAACCGGTTGAGCTAAAAAAATGCTGTAGGAACTCTTTTCGATACCAGGAAATGGTCCATCTTTGATTGATAAGCTCGAAGCTCTTCTTCATACAAGCAGGTCGTTACGTGAGTACTTTAATTATATATTTTTTTTATGGCTGCCTAATCAGCATTTAAAATGTTTAAAAAACTAAAAAATTAAAAAAAAAAAAAAAAAAAAAAAAAACAATCAAGAGCAAATCAGAAAAAAACGCCTCTGAAACCTACGCCTTGCCTCGTTAACTTTTTTCATGTCAGTTCAGCCCTTGAGAAACCTGTATGTGCTCGCGGGTCCTTTTGGGAAAGGCCAACTCAAACAACTTAACCCGGACCTAATACTAGACTTAGTTTTAATGTAACTCGTTGAATGCATCTTTTCCAGGTAATTTTGAAAACATATGACGGTGGGGCATGTTCTTCCTTTGGCGTTGTTTCGGTGAGTCCCCATCATGGAGGAGGGCAAACCAAGTTTAAATTCATAATTATTTATTTTTTTCAGTTTTTTAATTTTTTGTTTTTTTCAAAAATTAAAAACTTTTTGGTGTCACATTTTCTGAAAATTAATAAAATGTCCACTTTCATATTAAATTTTCCTCCCCAATCTCAGTGACCAATAGATATAATACGCTAGCTTCAGCAAACATGGAGCTAAAGATATTCAATTACCGGTGTAAAAAAATGAGTGTCCCCCATGAGAGAGTGTCCTATCTACCATAGCAACATGTACGGAATAAACCGTGACCTTATAGACGAGGCCATTTGGGTACAGTGCTGAAACAAATGATGCATACAGCATTCAATGGAGAACACAATAGACAGATGGGTGGTAGGACACTCAGTCACACGGACGCTGTAATATATGACACAGGCCCGGTGTGCAGTGTAGAAAAACACTTCAGATTCCTTTTCATCTGGGAGTGCAGGACCATTGTTATATTCTCTCACGGTTGAAAAGACTCAGGTGTTACCACCTCTCCGATTTAGACGAAGTCTTTTTTTTAATGACGTAAGCGCAAAATACTTATCCTCATTCGCAAATAAATAAATCTTGAGCTTCTATAGTGCGTGTTCAATTAACTTTGTCCATGTTTTCCATCATTTATTCGAAAAGGAAGAAAGACAAACAAACATCATGCCAGAATGTTGCTGGGCAAGCTTTGACCTAACAACTTTGTGCAGAATTAAAATCCGTAACTTATTGCTTAACTTCATTTGTATTCAATTTACCGCGCTTTCAGAAGAAAACTTAGGGTCAACGACCTATATCATAATGTAAACTGGTTAGTTATTGTAAAAGAGGACGGGTATTTTGTTACTCAACCCGAATCTTGGAGGTGATAACATCTGGCTATAACAATGGTTCCGCATACCGGGCCCATTGTAATATCTTAAGTTAATGGTTTGCTGAAGTCTATACATATCCATTGGTCACTGATATTATGAATGAGAAATTGATGTGACATTAGTTCGTTTTGAAGAAAATGTTTTATTTGGGGCAACAGACGGTTATTAGTTCAGTTGCTTAGAGCCAAATTTGGGCAAGATCGTGACACGCCTGATTAAAGCGCCAACTTTGCACACTTGACCCCTTAGTGCCCACAGAAACATTCTAGAAAAGGGGTGCCAAGTCTGAGGGCCTAGGCATTTTTACGCAGATGTCCAAAGGCATATGTGTAATACTGTTATATTTACTCTATTTTGTTATATGTCCCCATAACAAACATTCCAGTGGGAGGGGTTGTTGTGGGTTGTCCATTGTAAACCCAGATGTCAAAGCACTTGTTTAATTTTGTAAAGCCCACATTTTTACTCGATTCATATTAATATATGTTACATCCTGTTTTTATTGCAGTCTTTATTGAGAGAGTATTATTGTATTATTTGTCCCATAGAAACATTTCAAAGTGAAATGCCCAGTCGCACCGAATTCCAGACACGAATAAGTCAAAGGTCAACCTGTGACACTTTTAAATTTGTGTCCTTATCAATACAGTTTACCCCTGTTTTTCATGGTATTAGATGGCCACGATGTCTATGTTCTATAGTAACTTGTTCGTACCAAGCAGCGACCTGTATTTTTTCAGTCTTTTAAACTTACTTTAGCGGTGTGTTTTGTACAGTCAACCGTTTGAGTCAAGGAATCCTTAAAACCAATTACATGACCACTGAGGGCTTACATCATGTCATCCAAGAGGGATGCCCAAGAAGGCGCCAATATGCCGCCAAATTCATGTTGGAGTAATACAGTTCTCAACGTATAGCATGTTCGGGTTAGTCACCATTTTAAAGATGGTGAAGGGATCCATTAAAATCAATATGAAACAATTGATAGCCTGCAATCATGGTCCAATCCAATATGGATGCCAATAAGGCCACCGAAATGGCCGCCTAATCCTGGTTTTGAGCTATTGTGTTCTTCATCTTTACTCAGTGTTTATTTTCATGGCGTTCCAGTTATATACTTGTGGGGTCAAGTCATTCAGTCTCTTCAAATAACTTAACGTAATTTAAGTGATTGGTAACCGTGCCAATCCAACATAGCCACCGTGATGTTAATCCTACAGTACTCTTATTCTGGCCTCATTCTTATCCGCAGTTACATTGAGGCACTAAACACTAACTGCTGCATATTACAACAACAGCGGTTGTTATCAGCATGCGTACAGTGGCCGCGGCGGCAGGTTGTGTCTGGTAATGTGTCCGGTCAAGAGGAATCGTGGCATTATTACACTCTTGGTATCTACCAAAATAGTTACAAAGAAATGTATTACCTCAACTTCCCTCGTCAGCTGGCGGTCATAGTTCAAGCTTTGATGTTAAAGGTGTACGTGGAATCCTTCGAGGAAATATACCTATTGTAAGTAAACAATTGGGGGCTACGATCTATTAAACTAAAGGAGAAGTTACACTGATTTTTTTTTCATCGTAATGTAGTGGTGCACGTGTACACAGGTAAGGAAACCAATGCGGAGAGCAAGTTGAAGATGGCTGATATGTAATAGGGATATGAAGGTAACTCCCATCGTGAACCCAGACTCCCCACTGAATAATAGCAATATGTAAAATGTTATTTGAGAATTTGAACCATTGGGTGCGGGAGTTCAGGGAGAAAAGAAAGATGGAAGGAGTATTTATTACAACAGATGCAGTAGGACTGTTCTGCATCCCAGTTCATAGCATGACCTAGTTACCATGGTCCGAAAAATCCTTGCAATCCAAAATCATGTGTAGAATAAAGCGCATTCTCTACTGTGAGTGGATAGATCGTGATACAGAGACAGTGATATACTCCATACTTGAACAAGAACGATGCGTTGCTAGGCGTGGAGTGCTCCTGGAATAGGTGCTGGCTGAGCTGACAGGTGCCGACGATTGTTCTCGCCCGGCCAGGGAAGGGCGCAAGGTGGTGCCGGGGTTTGAGTTCCGGTGTGAAAGAAGCCTTGAGCAAAAGAGAGAAGAGCTTAGCAGGAGTACTGGATGTGAAGCTCGTTGGAGGTGGAGTGCCATTCAGAGTCAGTAGGAGTGAGACTTGTATCCTTTTGGCAAGGTTGGAGTGCTGGTACGAAGTCTGATCAGGAGCCAGCGCCACTTGAAGTTAGTAGAACCTACAGTAGAGGGCTTAAAGCGCTGGACTGGTTTGGAGTGCCTGTGTGAAGTCCGGAGCAGGAGGAGTACCACTCATGAGTTTTAGAACGTACGCCGAGAGTAGCTCCAGCGCTTAGGCTTGGCAGGAGCGCTGGTGAGATGTTCATTGCAAGGGCTGAGTGGTGCCATTCAGAGTCGTAGGAGTGAGACAAGGAGATTGGAGCGCTTGAACATGTTTGGAGTGCCTGCTGTGCTTGAGAGTCCGATGAGCACCACCGGACTTTAGGAGTCAAGACAGATGGGCTCAGAGCACTTGGACAGGTTTGGAACACCGGTGTGAATTCTATGTGCTAGGAGATTAACACGCACCCACGCAGTTATGCAGGAGCGACGGCAGAAGCCCGCTCGGGAGCACTTGGACAGGGTTAGGGTTGCCCATGTGAATGCCAATGAGTAGGAGGAGTACCACTCAAGATTGTGTAGGTCTATGTGAAGGATCTCGGCACTGGAATACTTTAAAATGCAATGAGAATTATTTGGCACTTGGCTGGTTTTACAGTACATAGAAAAATGACCCCTCTAATATTAATATAATTGTACGTCATAACACGATGTTTCCCTTACTTTTCCTTGTCGAATCAAATGCAATAATTTATGATTCTCTCTTCAATGTATTGTAAACACTTTTTCATGCTGCCTTTATGCTTCTTGCAACGTAACGGTTTCGTCAGCTTGCTTCTTTAAATAATCTAACAAAATATTATTTCTGTCTTCTTCAATTATACATCTTTTACCTTGTTATTCTCCTACCCTGTGCTCTTCTTTACGATTAAATCTTCACTGCCCGGAGATATAGTAACATGTAAGTTTTATACAGACAGCCAGGATCCCACAGCAATTCCGACATTAAGATCCAACGAAGGTGGATCACGCAATCAGGGCGCACAGAGCTTCGAGATAGGATGCCGCCCAGAAACCCCGGAAGCTCCATTATATAAAAACAGAAATACTGTTCTAGGATTGGCGACAAAAACCCAGCACTCTCATTCAGCGACAACCTACCTAGATGCGAAATACCTGGGTTCGTCCTCGAAACTTGAATCGTAAGAATATACGTAACTTTTCCTAAGCGCTGTACATTTCTACTACAGTTGGGGCCTTTACGTGCGTTCGCGAACAATGGACGTGAGACAGTCCTAGGAATACCTTTTCGCATAGTTAGGATCATTATTACGTTTCTTTATTTTGGTGCATTCGTGGGTGCAATTAGGTAGATCGGTGTTGAATGCCGTTTCTCGTACTATCGATAATGATTTTATAAGCATACTTGTGGTTTTGGGGTTATTGCAGACTTATAGAACGGGTTCAGTACTCGGACTATACCCCTCGAATATTAGAAGCCTTCCTGGTTGATGAGAACTCGTCGTAAATTTGCTTGTTATTATTAGCTGTGGACTTTCATCTCGGTATTAGATAGGCCTACACCACACAAGAAAAGGCTTCCGAAACCAAAAGGGGCGGCTATTTTTTTCCTCTTAGGAGTCGTCTTATTGTTGGAAAGACACATATTTTATTTAAAAAAATGAAAATTATATAGGCCCCTATATCCACCAAACAATCAAAAGGACCATGAATGATATTACAGCAAAGGTAAAAATGCCTGCAGCCATCAGTAAAAGGGTCGGAACGAGTCAATAGATGACGAATAACTTGCACACTTTTTAAGGTTGACCATCAATATTTTGAAATGTTTTTTGTGTGTGTATTATTATCATCTAAAATACTCAATTCCCCACCATTGAGATGAAACGTGGTGATGTGGTAAATATTTATATGTGTAGTTTAACAGTACCAAAGGATACCGTACTGTATACAGAAATTCCGTATATAATTTATTCAATAAATGAGATTTTCTAGAATGGACATCGATTTGAGCGTAGCAAGTCACACAATAGTGAGTAGATGCCTGTGCAAAGCATTTCGTACATGAAAAATTACATTTGTTAGAAAATCTAGGAACGCCATTCCTCGGGAAATCTCTGATGAGTCAGCCTTTAAGTGACTAGATTAGAGGTGCTTATATCTGTATACCTCTTTCTTTCATTCTTCTGGGAAAGAAATTTCCAAAATTTTTCTCTTTTTTTTTTTTTTTTTCTTTCTTTCTTTTTTTCTGTTTTCTTTCTTTCTTTCCATCTTTCTTGCATATTTTAGGTGTCGTGGACAGGATAGATGGCCAATTCTGTGTGGATGGAATGACATGCTTACAGAAAACAATGATTTTTGATTATTAACTTAACAAGTTTTAATATGTTTTTGTTAACCTTAATGTATCCATGCACCGATTTCGCTTCATTGCGCCATTACATTTGATTATTCACAATCTGTACGTATATAAATATTGACATATCATTGAAAGAACTTGCGAGATCTGCGAGTTTCTATTATATATATCTTATTTATGCGTTCAGGACTGCTTCTCCCTTCATTTTCTTTTTCTGAACTATAATGCTGTTACCATGATAGATTGCTAACAAGATGGATGGAATGGGAACAGCGGACCGGTTTGTTCACTTCCCACACGCTACGATGTTCTACGTGTACTCATGACCACACGAAGTTTTAATCGTAAATCTGGCTTTCTCCATATGGACACACTAGCCCTTAACGTCCATTTCACGAACGCTAACAATCTAGTCGTAATTACGTAGCAACTAGGGCTACGTCAGCCTTACGACTGCTTTCGCGAACGACCCCTGGTTACTTGTTCATCTTGATTATTAATTATAATACTGGCCTAACTCTTTCTTAACCTTTTCAACACGAAAGTAATCCTTTCAAATATTACTTCTAATGTTAATCCTAAACATTCCAACATTAATGATATGCTAATTTATAATTTTTATGAAAACCTAAACAACTAATCACTAACTGCCACCGATCAAAACAGCTGTTCACTACAAATGATAGGAACAAAAACAACCAAAAAGATCAGTACCACCTTATACGTTGCTTCATTGGATTACTTGACCTACCAAAAAGATGAAAAGAACAACCTCGATGCCCACTCTTTGAAATCTGAACATCGAAAAGCTCAAAGCGTGATGAAAGTCTGCCATATTGGTGACCTTATTGGCAGCCATCTGGATTGACCATGATGTAGCTCTCAATGGTGGTTATCATGATTGATTTTAAAATGGACACCTCACCCACCTTTAAAAATGGTTACTACACCACAACACCACTTTAAGGGTAATATTAAGTAACCCTACTTGCTCCAACAGATTTGGTGGCCTAATTGGCGAACTTCTGGCAGCAATCTTGGATTGACCATGACATAAGCCCTCGAAGGTCACATGTATTTAGTTTTAAATGAGATCTTGCCCCTCAAAACGGTTTACTTACCACAAACACCACTAGCAATAAGGTATTATGTTCTGCCACTATCGTCCCAACTTCGCGGCAAAATTTGGGAACTTCTTGGCAGCCACTTTGATTTGAACGTGAAGTAATGCTGTCAAATGGTAATGTAATTGGTCTTAAAGAATTCCTTGGCCTCAAAAAACATATGATTAGATAACCAAAATCTCCGTTTTACGGGTCGAATATGAACAAAATTATAGCTAAAATGGGTATTTAGCGGCCAATCTTGGATTTATGCAAATAAGAGTTGTCCACACATTGCCTTAGTTATATCCTTCGAGGTTACATGTGTTTAAAACAATAAATATAGTTTCAAACGCAACTATGCAAGTAAGTAGCATCTTTGTATCGCCATAATCGCTAATTTATGGAGATTTGGGCAGCCTTTTTGGAAGTGTACCGGCCATCTGTGGACCTGGACTTCGAAAAATACTGGGCACCTACCTTATATGCTTTCTATTTGACCCAAACAACAATTGTGGCCAAGTTTGGTGCTTTAATCCAGCGGGTCACGATTTTTTCACTATGCTACTGACTATATGTCATGTTAATATTTATCATAATTTTACACCGGGTTTTGTCTTATTCCTTTGAAGGGACTGCGGAATTTGTTACTGCAGCTAATTGTTTTTGGTCTAAACGCCCCATAGGCTAATAATATCCATGAAAATGCATGGTTTGACAATAGCTGCGTCCACACGTGTATTTATTGGCCGGTAATAGGGTCCGATGAAATTAAAAAAAACTGTCTCGCAGCAAATGCCCTCTGCTTTTAAAGTCCAATCCGCACAGTCCCCATCACTTTCATGTATGAGTGCCCCCCCCCCCCCCGGGATCAGGCACCCTTGAAAAATTGGGGAGAATTTTGAAGGCAAGGGAAAAATAGGGTAAAACAAAAAGGGAGGAAAGAGGACAAAAGAGAAGCGCCGGGAGAAGCCGGGTGTATTGAATGTTTGATTACAGCATGCAAGGCTGACCCCGCCTCATTTTACGACCAAAGAATGAGTCAGCCGGCGAGCAAGCGAGTACATTAAACGTATCCCAAATCCTACATTATTGTTTCCAACTGCCTGGACACACCAACTGATTCGGGGGAAAATTAAATCTTTGGCCCGTCCATTGCAGGAGAAATCTTCAGGTCTTTGCCCACCCTTGACTAGAGGTCTATTTACACGTACGCCCCTTAAAGCCACTCAGAATTCCTTGCAACATGTTTTTCGAATGTACAACCAACACAGGCTTCTTCTTACCTCGACCTCTTCGAGCAAGGTTAAGGCCTGATCCGTTTGGGGTTTAGCATCAAGGTGAAAGGATTTAATTTTCAGATTTTTGTTTGAAATCACTTACGGGGATTGTCCCTATATATCACGTTACTTGGCCATGGTTTAAAAAGTTATCAAGGAAGGGAGAAAACTTTGGGATCGGTCACATTTTGGTAAAGCCCATGATTACTTCCAGTCGCAGCGAGCGTTTCTGCGCGTGAGCAGGGACAACTCGCGGTAAACCCTTGATCTTGGGTCAAAATCCGGTCATTGGGCACGCCAATCGCTCGCGTGTCGCTACTGGAAGGTATATCAGGGATTAAAACCGGAGGTGTTAAAGAACAACATCACAGACGACTTTTTTCACTATAATAATTTGGTCTTGTTTTTTTACTTTCAAAAAACTTTCTAAGGTTTTGTTAAATATATGCCTTGAACATTATCTAAGGAACCAACATATTAGAACATACTTCTACATGAAAAGTTCTGTCCACACCGGTTGTTAGCATTCTGATGCAAAATTGTCCATCACGTGATGACAAAACGAATGCACTTAGTGGTTTATAATTCTATAGCAGGTCCAAAATTAGAAAACAGACAACGCTGAGTATCCTATCTCACTGTATAATTACTGCAACTACGTGTGAATGAAGTATACAAACTTAAATCAATTAATCTATCTTCACCAAATTGAAATTGAAAACCATGACGGACGGACACTTGTTCATCACGGCGGACATGTGCATTACTTTTGTCTTGGTTTAACGAAATTAAGTCATTTCATCAAAGATGAAGTGTGGTTTTGTCAATGTTCCTGTGCATGAAAAACAGGTTTCGAATAAGTACGATGTATATTCACATGTTTTCTTCAATTATTTAAATCATTATTTTAACCATTCTTTGGGTGAAAGTTTATAACTCCAATGCCAGTTTTGCCCTGACCACTTAACTTACGGCAGCTAGTAGCATAAGTAAGGGCTTATCGGCCCTTAAAAGTTATTGTGGAGCTAATGCGCCGTGGTATGCGCCGTCGTAAAAATGCGGGGCACATGACACATGAGGAATCAATTTGTATATGTTCACGGATCCTAAGATGGGGCACCATACAGAATGAATATACAAGGGTAGTTCACGAGATCAGGTTACAGCGTACGACACGGGGCAGGGGTGCCATGGGGGTGCGCAACATGGTGTGCGCTGTGAACACCTACGAAACGTATCAATATGATACGTTAGCGCATGTGGTAGGATGTTGGCTCTACAACCATGAGAGAAAAAGACAGAGATCATTTCACTGGATCGGTGTAGACCACCTACCGAGATAGTTTTGGAAGGTTTGTTGGACAAACAGTGGGCAAAAAGAAAACCGCAAAGCGTGTTTTGAACTTGCCTCCTATCGTAATCGTTTCCCATAGAAAACCCATGCTTTGACTTTTCTGCCGTGCACGACAGAACTACTAAATCATCATCTTTATTACTAAAGACGGCGTATCGGCTTATTCACTTCAGGTATTGACTAATACTTGGTAAGCCAGTTCATATATGTAACAAACCTAGGTTCGAGAAAAATTGGGCTGCCTCTTTCTGTCACAATCTCCGCATGTCTCTTTAAGTCCACGCTATCCCGACAAAGTAATAAATTATTAAGTCCGACCGTGTGGACACGACTAATTGCATGAAGAAGATAGAAGGAAGCACGATCGACTTCCACCATCCGCATTTTAATCTGACTATTATTCCATCACCCCTCACAAAAGGAAGGGATTTAACAGCGATCCTTTGGTCGTAATCCTTCTGCCGCAATCGATAATCTGCGAGCACAATCAATTACGAGAACTTTTTGAAAACCCTATATACGAACACGTAAAAGTGTAAAGTAGATTGCATATTACAACATGTCTGGCTGTCTCGGGTGCAATTTGGTGCTGTTTTTCAGTTAAATACGCAGTGTTTGTGCATCGTTATGCGTTTTTCAGCTTTATTGCCCAAGACTGTCCAGTGTGAGAACTAAAGGATCAAAGTTTGACTAAATTTGAACGTGTTGACCAAGGGGAGCCGTCTTGGATTTTCGTTGGGCACCCATGCTCTCTGTTCTCAATACATGAAAACAAACACATTTAAAATAGCCAATATACAAGAAAAATGACACTTGTGCTACTGCAAGAAAAAATACACACTTAGGGTTATTTTGCTGATATGTTTAGGTTAATTTTTTTCCTATTTGTATCATTGAACCAGTCACATTCGCAACTGAATTTGTACCCTAGCGGGACTAGAACTTGATTATTGTGCATTTGATACCCCTAGCCCCTCTTTTTTTGGAACGAGCATGGGTTCCCGACCAAATCCAAGAACCCCCCGGGCGTGTTGACCGGTTTCCAGGTAAGCCGCCATATGTTTGAGTATATTCTTCGCAGCATCCATCGCGTGCTGATTCCCTGATTCCCGAATCTCTACGCAATGAAGAAACACCCACGAACTGCGAATTTTCTCGAGCGAGAAAATCGGATTAGGATTATCCTCGGAAGGGCCATTTGTGAGGATATGAATGACAATTGCAATTATGGGGCGGCAGATAGATCGTTCAAAAGCCAAGTGGGTCGATGTGCTTCCTTCTTATCTCTTTCTTCCATGGTTTGACTTTTTTGGGAAAATTGAGTTGATCTCTCGGAGCGACTAGAGTCACCTTGCACATGCCAAATATTTTAGGTTTCGTGGGACAAAGTTCAAATTTAACCAAGTTTGACCAGGTTTCATGCAGTTTTGGGCCCAGTTTTGGGTAGTTTCGAAATAACATATTACCATTTTCAAAACTATTCAGCACGTGAACGCAGTACGAGGACAACCGGCTCTCAGACAGAAGAACCTGACGATGTCGCTGATCTGGCTTTTGATGCGCCTCCTGCTGGAATAGCATTTGACGCAGATGATGCAGAAAACGCCGACATGTATCTTGCCTATGCAACAACAGATGGTAATTAGAACTTTCAATACGCCTTATGACAAAAAGGATTTATAAATGTAATGGCAAGTACCTGCGCCGTTTTTCCTTGTCTAGTTTGCTTCATGATTTATTCGTTACTTCATTTTTGTTTTAAAAACGATTTGTAAGTTTTAGGAAACTGTTTAAAATGCTGTTTTGGTGCAATTCAAAATGCGTGAAAATTCTTTAAAGGGGAAAAAATCTGAAAATATTGAAAGATGATACTCCTTTTATACAGAAAAAATCCCGATCTTCAAAAACGGTCGCTCGGTGGAGGGCATGCAAACTTTTTGGCTTTACTCTTTATTGTATTATTGTATGCGTGGCAAATCTGATGTTGTGTAAAAATCAATTTTTATTACAAAGTTTGTTCAGCCCGTATAATTAAACGGACAGAAATTAACAGAGCCTATAGTACAGTAGGCCACTGTATTACAAGCATTTGCTCATGACACAAATCAACTTGGATTTGGAGAATAAGCTTTTCTCGATGATACCTAGTTAGCATACCATTAATAGAACAGAAGGTACTAAAATCACGAAACCACATTTTTAAAAGTTAACATGCAGGGGGGTAGGACTTGCCAACCTAACAGCAACAGAACGACATCAACTTCCGGCGTAACCCGAGTGCTAGTCTTATGCAAAGACTTAACGGTAGGAAGGCGCTCTTACGCATATCGAACGGTCACACACAGACTTGACTAAAGGCTAGGCCTGGTCACGAATATTGAAATCGTAAATGACCGTTATTGGAAATTGCACTGTTTTGCAGCGAGGTTAATCCACTAACCTCGACGGATTTTGACGTTAATAATTTTTTCTTAAATTATCATGATATTACTATCTTTTGAACGAAAGTTAAAGAGGTGATTTTGTAATGTCACTGAGACAGAGACTGCCATAGTAAATGCACGTAGCAGTTCCCCAAATTACTGTTTGGAAATCCCCAATGCCCAATCGAGCAGCTCGTTTCCTACCCCCCCCCCCCCGATAACATGGTTCGATCGCTAATAGCCTCGTCCCCAGGGACCCCAGATTGTACTGGAAGTGGTCAACATTTTGGTATCAGAAGAAAGCTACTATTTTTCTCATTTACCATGTGGCCAAAGGGTGTTTGGTTTGGATGCTGTAAGCGAAAATATGCCCAATTATGGTCGATCAATATTAATTTTACACAGTACTTTATGGGGATTACAAATCACATTTTCGGCAAGAAGAAACTTTACAGCTGGGGTTTTCGGGTGAAGGCCATTCTATTAAGATGAAAAATTTATAGATTTAAAGGTGCAATGAGAAATTTCACATATCAGGCGTCTCTAAAAAAATGAAAGTAACGATTTTTTGCCCTGATGTAAAACTTTCAATCAAAATGTCCGCATCTGAAAGGATTAAGCTGAGAAATGTTTCTTGGTACAAAAATTGTGAAATTTCTAATTTCGTATAGGAGCAAATACGAAATTCAGCCTTTGTTTTATATTGAAATATAAGCAAATCAAAATCACCCTTTTTTTCTCCTTTAAGACATTTCTATAGCCAAATACAAGGTAAGAAATCTATTGAGTGTCAAATCTATATGAAATTACTAATATGGCATAATATTTGGGTGTCTCAAAATCTCTCGTTGCACCTTTAAATCGGGTCACCCTCTTTGGGTGCATAAGGTCTTCTGCACTCCCGTTCTTGGGGGGTCGAAGTAGACCCCCTCTAAAACCACTTTGCCGTTGGAATTTTTTTACCAAAACTCTTATCAATCATGGAGTACATCAACACGACCACATAACAGGAAAAATGAAAATCGGTTATACAGATTCAAAATGGCGGTCCAAAACCGATTTTTATGACGCGCACCAAATTTTCCCACCCAAAAATGAAAAACCGCTTTCCCGAAAGACTTTTCCATTAAATTTGGCTCATAATTATAGGACATTAGTACAATTACATTGCTAAAATAAAAATTCAAAAAAGGTACTCCAGTAAGGGGCAAAACAAATTTTGAATATCGCCACCAAAACGCTTATTTATGCTAATTAGTATAAGAACGGCATGGCCGATTTGAATTTTTTTCACCCGAATATGTGCAACTGATATTTAGACAATTACATAAAATCTTAGGCAAAAATATATTAGCGTTAAAAGCATCGACTCCCCTTAATATGCACTTAAGTGTTAAAGGCTAACTCAGAGATTTCCAAAGAATGACGCCCTCAATTTTCTAACAAATCTTGTTTTTTTTGCATATACATAATGCTTGTCTACATACTAGTCACTGTGTGAAATCATATGACAACAATTAAGAAATATATGGAAGCAGCCCATTAGATACTGTTAATTTTTAATACATACTTCGCCAAAGTGAAAATGAATAAAATGTTTCTTTTTTTAATATCAGTGACCAAAGGACATACATACATTGATTCAGCAAATTAGTAAATCCACTCGGTATGCAGCGGACAAAGCACTTCAGATTTTTTTTTTATTTGCAACTGTATGAAGCATGTTACTGTCCATGCCGTTGGAAAAAATTTGAGGTGTTTATCAACCGCCCAGTTTGATTGAGCTCGCCTCTTCCACACATAAAATAAACTTTGAGGTACTGGTGAGTTCTGGTCACGGATATTTAGGTAAAAAGGAATTGTGGCGACATTTTATTCATTTTCAAACAAAGCTTTTCAAGGTTTTAAAAAAAAAAAAAAAAAAATTATATTATTTAATATCAATCTGTGCAGAATCAGTTACTTCGCGCCGATATTCGTATCAAAATCCTTATCCACAGCATTTTTCTCTCTTTGATCTCAAGGCTTAACATGTTTTTATGCCCGAAAAAGGTCTGCATGAGTCCGTACATGCCGAGTTCGTAAAATTTGCAAAACGAAGTATCAAGTCAGACGCGTAAATCCATATTGTGATTGAAGTGGTTTCACTCTCACAATTTTTTTAGTTGTATATAATGATCCAATACCTATGCCCTCTTGTATCGAACTTTCTATTTTTATTCAAAAACGTACACCTGTATTTTACAGGAATCTGTTTAGATTTTGTCATGTTTTATGGAGATGATCTTGTTTTTGGCATGGTCCAAACCAGTTCAGCTCGGACCACCAGGTGTTCATTATAGTAGGCTAGAAACGACTTCTGTGTTTTTTCCGCCCCTTTGTTGAAATTTAAGGCTTTGTTTTCTCTTTGCGTGATCAAGTCATAGGGTCTTGGTTGGTGTTCAAGCGATTGTGGACGTGTTCTTAGCACAAGCACATGCGGACAGCTTAGATGAGTTGATGACCAAGGTAAGGTGTTAATGGAGTGACATCCACAGTAATCCTGAAGACAGTCAAAAATCCCCCTTCCCCCCCCCCCCAAAAAAAAAAAACATCCACATAAATCCTGAAGAGTCAAAATCCCCCTTCCCCAAAAATATCAAATGATTGGAGTAATGGTCCCATATGCGAACGTAATATTCAAACGTTTACCATCTTGAAATAGCCAAGTGTTTATTATGTATATATAATATATATATATATAGCTTTTAATGTACGTGATAATATACAAGTGGTAACGTATTTTGGTAACTTTTTAAATCGTATGCCATCTTCAGGTTACCCACCGTGTTGTTCGATGCAAAGAAAACTGTACAACCATACTACGGAAAGGATGGAACGAGTGAGGCAAACACCTCAAAGAATTTCCAGTCTCATCACCAGAACTTCCTACTTTCTTCCAGGCTGTAATATTGCACGTCATTCACCATCTGAAGAATTTGCTGTCAGTGTAAATTTACATCCACAATAGAAAAAATTTATAGGCAACTTGTGCCCACGCTGACGATGTAAAAAGGCCATTCAAGATAAACAAGGAATAGTCTGAATCGAATGGATTGGCAAATTTCAATCCTCTCGGTTGAATTCTAAGTTTCTTGAGGCACTATGGGAACTTGAAAGTGACAAAAGTTGTGGCGAAAGGTATGGCTCGTCCTGTCTTTTGTCCCCCGTGCTTCTTCTGACACTTTGCCAACATAAGTCCTCAAAGATGGCCAATTTCAGACCTCCGCTGTTTGTTCGCTATGCAGCAAACCAACCCCACATTTTCCACATACTTAATGGTTGCCTTTCCCACATACTCAATGGTTCCTTGAAGGCTTAAATCAGGGAAGGTTCCCTTTGGCGACATGATTGTGTCCTGTTGGCGATCGTTCGCTTTTTGCAAGAAACTTTTCATGAAGAACTGTTCAATCTATTTATGCTGATATTCTGGCTTCCAAGCTACAAACAAACCCCTTCTACAGTTCCTATAGAAACATCTCTTACTTCTGCAAAACCGGATATTGTAATCATCAGCCGCGTCTCTAGTCGTATAACTCTCGGTGAATTAACTGCCCCCCCCCCCTCCACACACACACAATGTCTCAAGGCAAACTCTTGGAATCATCATGCAAGAACTCTTTAAAACTTTGTTTATTTCAGTAAGCGTAAATATACAACATGGTCCTCTCCTAGCTTACATTTTATTATCACGGCAAGTCATATCTCTAGCTGCCTGTAAGCTTCTCATCATGCTGCCTCCCAGGGTTTTGCCAAAATTTATCTTACTTGAAATCAGTTGTAATGTTTTGTGTTTTTTTACCATTTTCATTTTAATTGTCAATGACGCAATTTTATGTTTTTATTGAATGTTATGTGCAGTTTTTTGCTCTGTCTATGTTTGTTAGAGGGGGAGAAATGTGCTTTTGTTTTTGATACGTGTGTGGGTGTGGGTGAGTGAGTTTATTATATTTGTTATTTTTTTAACGAGGTCGTGTGTGTATTTGTGGTATAAGTGGCGGCCCGTGTTGTGGGATAACGTGTGTTTTAAGTCATTATTTATTGAATATTAAATTGTTATATATAAGTGTATTTACTGTTTATATGTTTTTTAATACCTGATATAGGCATGTCGATGTGATTATTATAAAGGCGTTGAAAAATTTTAAAAAAATTGGTCCCTCTAATTACTTTGTGTTGTGTATCTATGACTATGCTTCATAAAACTTGTCTCTACGACTGTTTCTGTAACGTTGTGACTATATGTTCGTCCAGACCTAGCTGCTGAACTCTTTGTTGCGTTGCGCGATATACAGGGCGGCTCAATAAAAGTGTAACCTCGGAAATGCTTGTGTTGCGGCCATACATCGTGGCTCAAAGTTGATGTCAAATCAGATAAAGGACTTATCTTTCCATACAATTTACCCAATCACGATACTTTTTGTCAATCTGGAGATATACGCATTTGTTTGCAGGTACGCGAAATCCACTCTGTTCAAAAACTGATATAAACACGTTTCTGAATAACATTTTCAAACAATAGCAATGAAACATGTGTAAAATGTGTGAAAACTGTTATGTAATATTGATTTGAACCCATCAATAAGCACTGGTGTTAGTGCATTGTTCTTAATGATACAATTATGTAAACTATCCTATCATGCGCAGAAAGTGCGTCATCATGATCTTTAGCAGCTTGTCAGATGTATGCTTGGTTCCGGGGGGGGTGAAAAGAAAACTGGCAGCAGGAAATGGGCAACAGTTTAAGTTTACTCTCGATGAGAGAGTGTCCATGTGGTGATGCAGTATCAGGAACGCGAAACGCTGCAGAAGTCTTCAGACTAATCCAGTTTAAAGTTTCCGGGTGGAAATTACTGTTCGTCAAACGGTGACAGGAACGACCAGAATTAATGTTAACTATGCCATCAGTCACAACTTGAACTTTGGTAATTCAGGAAGACCAAAAACTGCAAGAACAACAGCTGAATATCGACAGAGTACGGCGAGCTCTCCAAGCAGATCCCACCCTCTCCGCCAGACACAACCCTCTAGTCGACATCCACAGATTATCATTCAATAGAATCACCCGCTTATATTTGCAGTGGCATCCGTACGTATACAGGCATTCCTAAGAGGACGGAGATGACCAACGTAGGCTTCAATACTGTCACTCTGGCTAGTTAACCAGCACCACGGTTCTTGTCAGATGTTCTTGATTGGGGACGAAGCCACTTTTCCGATATGAATGCCATGGTAACGCTCGACATGTGCGACGTACGCCCCCAGAGCCAACCCTCCTGATGACTGGACTTATCACAAAGCTCAGGAAGCAGAAAAACTCCTTGTTGATTGGCATGAATTGGGCTACGGGACAATTGTCGGCCCGCTTTTTCTCCTCAGATAAAACATTAACGGACAAAGGTACCTTGATATGGTTAATACTTACCGGTGCCTCATCACTTCACGAACTGGCGGTATCAAGCTGAATGCTAATGGCTCCATTAGGAGAGTGTGGTGGGTCACAAATGGTGCACCAATCTGTTCATCGTGCAAGAGCTTTACATGACAGGCTCCAGGAACTGGTTCCGCACCGAGTGGTTGGTATCGGTCACGACGTTGAGTTTCCTCCTCCCCCGAGTCGCCAACCCTGACCGGCCGTTTAGCTTTTTATTTATGGGGGGATAGTTTGAAAAAAAAGCAAAGTCTACAGAACACCACCCGCGAGTATCCCCGAGCTGCAAAGAAGGATCACAAGAACGAGTCACGCAACTCAGCCGCAGCAGAGTGTCCAGGGAGGCTGTCGAGGCATGCGTTTACGAGCGCACGCTGCATTCAGCGAGCAGGTGGTCATGTCGAGGAAGAGGAGATTGAGTAGATGATAAGAACTTTTATTTTTCATCCCATCCCAGATATGGACTTTATTTGCAAACAAGAGAAAGACCCTTAGATCATGGACTTAATTTGTGCACAAATCGAACAAATAATGAAACGCAATTGATTACATATTGAACATTTTTGCAGATATTGGACTCATGCGTTGCATATAGCTGTGAAATTTTTGCATTAAATTCTCTTTTTGAGTGCAAGTATGTGCCACTGATACGTTCAATTTAATCAACTCCAACGTAATGGAAATTGTGCAATATTTTTATTTAGACTTTGAATATTAGTAAGAGATCTTTAACTTAATTTATTAAAATTTTTATCAGGGATGATGTCTTTACGGATGCTGTTAGTTTTACACAATGCTATTTATTTTGGAAATGTTATTCAGAACGTGTGTTTCTATCGCTATATTGAAAGTGGCACAGAGTGGATTCGCTTACCACCTTCACACATTTGCGTATAGCTCCAGTATGGACAGAAGCTATAGTGATGGGGTAAAATTGTCTGGTAAAGAGATCAAATTTGATAAAACTACGACACCGATTTCCATTCCTAAAACAAAAGCAATTTCAGAGTGTTACAACTTTTATTGAGAGTCCCTGTATGAGATCACTTTTCGGTCTGCCGCAACCCACGCAATTCGCGGCAATCCATTAACTATGTGACTTTCTAGTCATGATTTTGTGTTCTATAACATTGTGCATCTAGATGATGCTTCTATCACATTGTCTCTAAGACTGTTTCTATAACGTTGTGACTATATGTTCGTCCAGACCTAGCTGCTGAACTCTTTGTTGCGTTGCCGATATACAGGGCGTCTCAATAAAAGTGTAACACTCGGAAATTGCTTGTTTGCGCCATGAAATCGTGTCGTAATTTATACAAATTTGATGTCAAATTCAAGATAAAGGACTTATCTTTCCAGTACAATTTACCCCATCACGATAGCTTTTGTTAATCTGGAGATATACGCAATTGTTTGCAGGTAAGCGAAATCCACTCTTTCAATAAAGCGATAAAAACACGTTTCTGAATAACATTTTCAAACAATAGCAATGAAACATGTGTAAAATGTGTGAAAACTGTTATGTAATAATTGATTTGAACCCATCAATAAGCACTGGTGTTAGTGCATTGTTCTTATGATATCAATTATGTAACTATCCTATCATGCAGAAAGTGCATTCATCATGATCTTTAGCAATCTTGTCAGATGGATGTTGGTGCCTGAAAAAGAAACATGGCAGCAGGAAATGGGCAACAGTTTCAGTTTACTCTCGATGAGAGAGTGTCCATGTGGTGATGCAGTATCATGAAACGCGAAACGCTGCAGAAGTCATCAGACAAATCCAGTTGAAGTTTCCGGGTAGGAAATTACCTGTTCGTCAAACGGTGACAAGGAACTACCAGAAGTATGTTAACTATGCCATCAGTCACAACTTGAACTTTGGTAATTCAGGAAGACCAAAAACTGCAAGAACACAGCTGAATATCGACAGAGTACGGCGTGCTCTCCAAGCAGATCCCACCATCTCCGCCAGACACAACCCTCTAGCCGACATCCACAGATCATCATTCAATAGAATCACCCGCTTAGATTTGCAGTGGCATCCGTACGTATACAGGCATTCCTAAGAGGACGGAGATGACCAACGTAGGCTTCAATACTGTCACTGGCTAGTTAACCAGCAACCACGGTTCTTGTCAGATGTCTTGATTGGGGACGAAGCCACTTTTCCGATGAATGCCATGGTGAACTCTCGAAATGTGCGACGTTACGCCCCCAGAGGCAACCCTCCTGATGACTGGAGTTATTACAGACCAGGAAGCAGAGAGAAACTCCTTGTTGATTGGCATGATGGGCAACGGGACAATTGTCGGCCCGCTTTTCCTCAGAGAAAACATGAACGGACAAAGGTACCTTGATATGGTTAATTACTTAGCGGTGCCTCATCTTCTACGTAACTGGCGGTATCAGCTGAACGCTAATGGCTCCATTAGGAGAGTGTGGTGGGTCCAAGATGGTGCACCAATCATGTCATCGTGCAAGAGCTGTACATGACAGGCTCCAGGAACTTTTTCCGCACCGAGTGGTTGGGATCGGTCAGTACGTTGAGTTTCCCCCGAGGTCTCCAGACCTGACGCCGTTAGACTTTTATTTATGGGGATATTTGAAAAGCAAAGTCTACAGAACACCACCCGCGAGTATCCCGGAGCTGCAAAGAAGGATCACAGACGAGGTCACGCAACTCAGCCGCAGCAGAGTGCCAGGGAGGGCTGTCGAGGCAATGCGTTTACGAGCCGCACGCTGCATTCAGCGAGGAGGTGGTCATGTCGAAGGAAGAGGAGATTGAGCAGATGATAAGAACTTTTATTTTTCATCCCATCCCAGATTATGGACTTTATTTTCAAGAACAAGAAGAAAGACTTAGATCATGGACTTAATTTGTGCACAAATCGAAACAAATATTTGAAACTCATATGACTATACCAGTATTGGTTCAAGTGAACATTTTTGCAGATATTGACTCATGCGTTGCATATAGCATGTGAATTTTGTTGGCATTACATTCTCTTTTTGAGTGCAAGTAATGTGGCACTGATACGTTCAACTCCAAAGTATGGAAATTGTGCAATATTTTTATTTATGACTTTGAAATATTAGTAAGAGATTCTTTAAATTAAGTTATTAAAGATTTTATCATGGAAAATGTCTTTACGGATGCTGTTATTTTACACAATGCTATTATTTGAAAATGTTATTCAGAAACGTGTGTTTCTATCGCTATATTGAAAAGTGGCACAGAGTGGATTTCGCTTACCTGCAAACAATTGCGTATATCTCCAGATTGACAGAAGCTAGAGTGATGGGGTAAATTGTACTGGAAAGAGATCAAATTTGTATAAACTACGACACGATTTCATGCCTAAAACAAGCAATTTCAGAGTGTTACACTTTTATTGAGACGCCCTGTATAGATCACTTTCTGCCGCAACCCAGCGCAATTCGCGGCAAATCCATTAACTATGTGACTTTCTAGTCATGATTTAAAAAAAAAAAAAAAAAAAATGTCGAGGCAATGCGTTCACGAGCCGCACGCTGCATTCAGCGAGGAGGTGGTCATGTCGAAGGAAGAGGAGATTGAGCAGATGATAAGAACTTTTATTTCTCATCCCATCCCTGATTATGGACTTTATTTTCAAGAAGAAAGACTTAGATCATGGACTTAATTTGTGCACAAATCGAAACAAATATTTGAAACTCATATGACTATACCAGTATTGGTTCAAGTGAACATTTTTGCAGATATTGACTCATGCGTTGCATGATAGCATGTGAATTTTGTTGGCATTACATTCTTTTTTTGAGTGCAAGTAATGTGGCACTGATTTATCAACTCCAAAGAATGGAAATTGTGCAATATTTTTATTTATGACTTTGAAATATTAGTAAGAGATTCTTTAAATTAAGTTATTAAAGATTTTATCATGGAAAATGTCTTTACGGATGCTGTTATTTTACACAATGCTATTGTTTGAAAATGTTATTGAGAAACGTGTGTTTCTATCGCTATATTGAAAAGTGGCACAGAGTGGATAAATTTGTATAAATTACGACACGATTTCATCTAAAAACCAAAGTCCAATAATTTATTATTTGACCCCACACATAATTGCAACAGAAACAATTTGTGTTAAATTACTGTGAAATAGTCCAAAAATAATATATTAAAAGTCTACCAAAATCAAAACCTAGTGGAAACATGTAGAAATAAGGGGGCGAGGTTTGTACAGGGGTAAAAACTTAGAATTGTTCGAATTGATGTAAATGCTGTACCAATTTATTTTTTTTTTTTTAGGCTACTCCTAAGGTGTAAAAAAAGGTATAGTTGCCCTATCTACGGCGTTCTAGTTTGTACAATAGGCTCATAACAGATTCAAGGTCAGCCTGGGGTAAAATTCATAAAATGGTCCGTTTTGATCGCGAATGGTGTAAAAAACTGTTAAATTTGTCCCACTAGATAAGGAAATGTAAATAAGATTCTTGGTTTGAAATTTCTATATAAGACTCAGAGCTATGACTAGTGCTCATAGACCGGTAGCCCCCGGTCACATTTTGCGTTCAAATTATGCACGAATATTAAAAGATGTCGCAACCAGTTTATATTTTACGGTTCTGTACCATTAGGACGGACCATTGACACCATTTGTATAGCGAACGGATTATATCTGAAAATTTACCCCCACTCTGTGACCGAACCTATTTTCACTCATAACTAGTGAACTACAACCTACAGATATGGCAAACTATACCTTTTTTTTAAATCCTGCCAAAGGTAACGAGCACGTTGGCATACTTTTCGACGCGTTTTGATACTTTTGACACATTTGATCCTCTGTAATAAACCTACACCCTTAAAAAATATATGTTCCATCCTTTTTAGTAGACTTTTGATTATGTTGTTTTAAAGGTATTCTCAATACAATTCTTTGGAATTGATTCTGTTGCAATTAGTGTGGGTTAAGGCAGCATTCATTCTATTTTGACTGGCCTACACGCAATATTCAGAGTGTTACACTTTTATGAGACGCCCTGTATAGATCACTTTCTGCGGGGTGCCGCAACCCAGCGCAATTCGCGGCAAATCCATTAACTATGTGAATTTCTAGTCATGATTTTGTGGTTCTATAACATTGTGTCTCTATGATTATGCTTCTATCACATTGGCTCTAAGACTGTTTCTATAACGTTGTGACTCTGTAGGTCACTTTCATATTCCCGCAACTCAGCGAAACTCACGGCAAATCCATTAACTTTGTACCGCGATGCAGTAATTTGGGTGGAGAGCAGTTCGGCCAAAGCAACTCATTGCAACGCACCCACGATGACCAACGAATTCAAATATTACAACCTCTCACAAAACTTTCAGGCCTTGTATCTTATGAATTTCTTATGAAATTGAAGATCATGCATCAAAAGATTTAAAAGTATCAGTATAACACACTGTACCCGTATACTTTCTGTAAGTTGAAATATTTTTATATAATGAGTTTAGAGCTTTAGGATGTTTTGACAATCTGTTTGAAAAAGATTTATGCAAGCATGGTAAACGTCTGCGTTCCAATGAAATTGCTCTCTAGTTACCAAACGTATCCTCTGACGTGGCGTGAATGGTACCTCTAGTATAACTGTTTTCTTAAAATATTGAGACAAAAAGTACTGAATACAATCATCGTACACTCGCGTTTTTTGGATTATTATTCTATAAATTATTTGAATGTGCTACACTCAAAATCTCAAACTTAAATTTGATGTCATATGATAGCTGAGAGTGTGTTTTTTTCCTATTGATATCAGAGTACGTACAAACAGTCCCAATATAACATCACTACGACGTCAAACCATATAAAACAACTTCAAATAATTATTTGGATATTTTTGCGACTTTTTAAGCAGTTTTAACCAGCATTTCGAAACTGGACGCGACAGTGAGCGATCATTTAATGACTAATAGACAAGAAAACATTTTGAAAACAGAAAACGAAAAGAGTAAGTTTTCAAAAACTCATTTAATGTTATTGAGGTGATAATTTGAGACCTCGTTGCGGAAAAATGGAATCGGTCCATGAATGATGAACAGATAAATGGCAGATCGCTATATGGCATTAGTTTGATCAAAACATGCCTAAAAAACTATAATTTGTCCATTCCAATGACAATTACAGGTTCAAAATTGGTAGGCTGTTAAACACTAAAGTTATTGAAGTGTAAACCAAACTGAAACGTTTACAAACAGCAGTGTTACACTCAATAGAATCACAGCTTTTCTTAACATAGAGGAATCTCTGATCAACCAGAATTTACATGAACAATACAAGGTGAGTTGAGCACATCTGGAAACATTTGTCTTACACTGTGCAAACCGCAGAATGGAGTCCAGGATCGGTAGTTGTTTTTTTTTATTGGGGGGGTATTTTTTTTCATTTTGTTTGTTTTGTTTTTTATTGCCTGTACTTGATCTGGTGGGAAGAGAGGAGAAAAAACATACAGAAAAGCCCCACCAGCCCAGAAAATATAACATAACAGAATTCAGTGTAACACGCTTACATTTTACATTCACATAGAACTTTTCAAAATAGGTTCCAATACTTGTCCCAAGTTTATCAAACATTTCATTTCTGAAGTTTGTGCAGTGGATCAATTTTTCCAATTCATATATTTGCTTTGGGTTCCTTTTTCATATTATTAAATGTTGGTATTTTTTCGAGTAATTTATGTTTATATGTATTCCATTTTATCCACATAATTATGGCATTTAAAGCTTTGTTTTGGTAAATTGGAAGACATCCAAAAATAATATTTTCTTTGTTGAGAACGAAAGACAAACGACAGTTTATTTGTAGACTATCAGTGAAGTCTTTCCAAACTTTCACCACTTTATCACAGTTCAGAAATAAATGTTGTATTGTTTCTTCGGTTTCTTTACAAAAACTACGCCAGTTATTTTCACGCATATTCATATTAAAGAGAGAAGAGTTTGTACCCAAAATTCTGTTTATAATACGATACTGGTATCAATTAATTTTTTGTTTCCGCTAATGTTTTGAAAGGGAGGACGTTAAAATCCAACCACCTTTCTGACGGTATTAGAAAGTTCATCTTATGCTCTCATTTATTTTTTTTAGCAAGGTTATCTTCTACAAATTGGCGGTTAATTATCTGATATATTTTGGCAACCATTTGTATCTTTCAATAATGTGTTAATGTGGGAAGGCCGAAAAGGACATTGTAGATGGTCTGTGTCAGAAGTTTTTCAGTATCCTGGGGCCCGTTCCCCAAACTCGTGCGTAACCCTACGTGTATACTAACACATGCGTATGTCCTACATAACAGACCTTTTCATACCAGTTACACAGTGCTTTGGACAAATTGGTCCACTCAGGCATGACATAGTATGCACGTAGATTTACGACTGAGTTTCGGGAACGGACCCCAGAATATTTGAAATTGATTTGCGTATATTTTCAACAACAACAACAACAAAAAACAGTCAATCGAAAGGTTGAGTTTTGAGGCAAACTCGTTTCTTGTTAATATTTGACCTTTTTTGTTTAGACAGTCATTAATAAAACGAATGCCTTTATCATCCCATGCCTTAAAATATATTGTTTTATTACCTATTTTTATATCATCGTTTTTCCAAAGTAGTTGAGTTTTTATATCTCGTACATTATCAATTTTAACAACATGTTTATTAAGAGCCCAGGCATTTAGCACATCTTTCCAGAAAGTGTTTGTAGTGCTAGCTGCTTTGGACTTAAGATAACTTTCCCCGTACATTAAGTTAGTATTGTTAGTTAAACCCGTACATTTTTGAAAAGTTCTAGTACATTTTTGATCAAATGTATTATTTAAGACGCT
>JAMKCH010033618.1:0-29751 GCA_023653785.1 Ophioderma brevispina
TAAATATCAGGCTGACTGAACCCAAACCTTGCGTTGACAGTGTTTTAATCCAACTGACGAGTCTTGATCAACATTATCAAACACCTCAGTCTACCAGTCTGAACGATATAGTGTTTCAATGATGTCGTCATCGCTAAAAATACCCGGTTGCGATACAATACAGCGTTGAAATGAAATATTTATATAATATTGAATGACTTTGAGTATGATATATTCGCTAGAAAAAATATATTCAAGTATCATATGAAAAGACCATTCATAATATTATTATTATTTAAATATCAGGCTGACTGAACCCAAACCTTGCGTTGACAGTGTTTTAATCCAACTGACGAGTCTTGATCAACATTATCAAACACCTCAGTCTACCAGTCTGAACGATATAGTGTTTCAATGATGTCGTCATCGCTAAAAATACCCGGTTGCGATACAATATTAAAAAGAATATTGTATTGCATCCGGGGACTTTTAACAAAACTGTACAATACAAAGATTTCTTTGTACCATTCTGAAGCCTGATATAAATAATAATTAAGGTTATTTTTACAAGTAGTCTTGTGTTTTGATGTTTTTTATATGTGAACCCTGGGCCTTAACAAAGAACCAAACAAACAGAAGCCGAAAAGGATTTCGCGTGATATCAACATATCGACTTTATCATATTTATTCGATTGTCTTATACCGTTCAACTTCCCCACTACTTGGTCAGTTGATGCTATATTATAACAACTTTACGTAAAACATGATTTCATTTTGCTCAACATTTTCACTACTATTGTTATATTTGACCTATTTTGCTTTGTCTCATTATATAAAACGTATCTATACATTCATTTTTAATACATTATGATATTTCGTGTAGATACAAATAATATTACCATATCATGTTTTATCGATGTTTTACAAATTCAAACCTTATTGTTTGATTCTATAATTACGTGCGAGTGAAATCAAAACTGATTGGTATTATTATAATTGTTGGAAAACATTATTGCTCACTCACAATAAACGTTGGCGTGTGTCAGCCACACATTTTTAGAAAGATTTTAGTGTTGCATATTGTCACAATAACATTATTGTAGGCACAACTTCCAAGGCATATGAAAATTACTTTCAAATAATTTTTTACGCAATCACTATATCGTAAATTACCATTGAAGTATATATTATCATTGAAGTATATATTATCATTGGAGTGAGATAGAAAGGTTTAAGTTCCTGAATAAATTCCTACACTATATCTGTTCAATTTAGCCAAATATCATTTCATTCTTCTACAAATTAGTCTAGTACGAAGATAGGGTCCCTAAGCTTACACCCACTGGATATTTTTCAAACTTACTTTCTTTGTAAACCCAAATGGTGTCTAATAAATTAATTCTCTTTTTCAAATATAAAATATTGCCCCGTTTAATGATTGATTTTTGTTTCCATCTTGAAGGAATCAATGATAAAAGGTGACACAATTTATTTAAAAGCATATCTAATGATTCATATTTGGTATAAGCATACACAGTTCAAACATGTATAGTTTGCAATATCTATATATGTTGTGTTTGGTTAGGTAGTAAAATTCAGGGTAAAGTTACCCGGAAGCAAATTTGTATTGTTTTGTATGGAAGTAGAAATTATGACCAAAACGCTAAATCCTAAATAGCATAAACAATTCATTTCTGGATCGTTTATTCTTATATCAACAACTGGACACCGATATTGTCAAGACTGCAGGATTTTTGACAATTCAGCCCCCTGTACAATGATTAGTCAAAACTTCCAATAAGCAACTATATCTATTCAGCTATATCTCTATAACTAACATCACAGACATACCAAACCATATATTTTCCGTTTCCTTATGATGAGACAAATCATTTGAGATAATTTTCAAATAAAGTGGGCTACGTTTTATGATCGATTCTTTCAGATTCAAGATGGCCGCCAAACGGAACCCTTGGGATAATATTTGACTTTGGGGACATCAAATTAATTTACTAGAGAGGTTTGGGATTAAAAACAAATAGGCTAGCCAGATATATCCAGGGAGTGCATGGGAACCCTATTTTCCTCCCCTACTACATACATCTAGTAGCGTTTAATAACTTCAGGTATTATTCAGAGGGTACATTAAGTCAACCCCACAATGCACCAGTTTTGGGAAATATCACTTCAATAAGGTCATGTGATCCCACAAACTCCTATTCCTATCACACGAACACTGCCTTAACACTCATTTTAGCCCACAAAGTATTAGTACTTAGTAATTTTTTGCATGATCATTAAATGTCTTGTGGTTCTTAAACTTTTGGAACACTTTTTATCCCTAAGTACTGACATGTTTTTGTACAGTACAATATAGGCACATTGCAATGCATTGTGGGATTGATTCAAAACACCCTCTGGGTATTATGGAGCAATTTGTGCAATTAAAACATCTATACATGACTAATTCCTCACAATTACAGTGTTTCATTATAGGTTGTTTATAACCAACCAACACATGTCGCATATCCATTTTAGCATATTTACCATCGCAGGAGAATCATCCCACGGGAATCATCATTTGGCTAATTCTGTGTGTATGTAGGCCTATGTGTGTGGGTATCTTCGGAAAAGGCTCCATCAGGTTAGTCTTATACAGGACATGCGGGAATATTTTTGAGAAGAAAAATATCAAATAATGGGAAAAGTACGGGATTAAAGATTACCCTTTAATTATTTAGAAGAAGGGAACTACATTAGTTTACATGATATGACGGGAACTTGAGTTATGAAAAAAAAGTTAATACGAGATGTTGTAACGGGTGTTCATAAAGTGCAAGATGACGGGAACTTTATATATTCGGGAGTTTGAAGAGTTATGGGAAAATTGTGAATATAACATGAACTACTGGTTAGCACACGGGGAGTACTTTTTGAGAACAAAAAGTTAAAACACTGAAGTTATACGGGATGAAATATTGACGTTTTATTATTTAAAAAATGGGAACTACGTGAGCTACAGGATTAAAAATGGTCAATGACACGTTATGTTATTGCGCATTGGTTCCTGTATGACAGACACTACGGGTTAGGACACGGGGAGAGGTTTTGAAAAGAAAAATATTTAAATATACCAAAAGTTTTAACGGGATTAAATATTAACGTTTCCTTAGAAAATGTTAACTACATGAGCTACAGGCGATGACGGGAACTACAAGAACTTGAGTTTTTAAAAAGGTTAAGAATGCAGAATGTTTTGACTAGGGAGTCCGCAAGTCCCCTAATCTTCAGGATGACGGGTAATTTTACGGGTATTTGAGGAGTTGTCACAATGCACTATGTTTGTTGTGTGTGGTGTGTTGTGTGTGTGTGTGTGTGTGTGTGTGTGTTAATGTGGGTGTGGTGTGGTGTGGGTTGGTGGGTGTGGGTTGTGGGGTGTTTCGCTGGTGTGGTTGAAGTGGTATCATTTCAGTGATCTCTCCCGTTCAATCACCTAGCAAGAGTGCCTTCCGCTTTTCAATATAATTAGCAGAAAACTAGACGTTTTTATTATTATATAGGCCTATATATGTTTATTTTACAACATTTTACCAAAGATCTACCATGGCACAAAGCACTGAAGATACAGTTTTAATCAAAGTCCCTCAAATATACAAAGCTTATTCATTTAAAATTTAAAGCAAAGATATACCATATGCTGTGAAAATTTTCAATTCAGTGTTACTAGTTTATTGATAAAGTACCTTGAAGGTCAAATATCTTCTAATCTACAAGGTTTTTGCTAATTCATTGAGCTGAACAACGTTGATTATCTTCCGTGCGAAAGTGATCGCATCGAGGGCTATCAGGGCGATTTTCGCAATCAGCGCAGTGCCTCCGGAAACGAGGGTGGCAATGATGTAGGCGGAAACTTTGGCTACTGTCACCGACCATTCAAACCAACCCATTATTTGTACACAGCTGCTAATATATCGCCAGAGTATGCCCTCTCCGTTGATCGCGCTGATGAGATTGAAAAGTGCCCTTGCTTTATCCCAGGCGTTACCACCCGCTGCTTGCCAAGCGTCGACGAATCTTTCAATAGCACGTTCCAAAGCCGAGGAAGATCGAATTTGGCGAACAACATCGTCAGTTGTTCTTTCCAGTGTGCTTCCACTCACCTCTACGGAGATGCCTACAACAGACATGACCAGGAGTACTGCCTCCACTATTATGCTAGCATACTGCGTTATGTTTCCCCAGTTGACGTCGGCGACAGTGGCTAGCTCTCGAGTGCCCGTCATGAACGTCTTGCCCTCTCTGCGTACTGTGACGTAGTGCTTCCCGTCGTCTTTCTTGGCCAAATCCATCCGGTAAGTAGGGATGCTAAGTCCGGACCGGATTAAATCTATCCTCTGCTTGGACAGATGTTTCGCGAGCCTTTCGGCGATATCCGTCGGTTGGCCGGCTAGCTCAGATGCTAGTTTTACGCATTCGGTGGCCGTAACCCTCGTCGCTTCGATGAGTTGTTTCTTCTTGGCCGGGTCTGCCTCCAGTTTGGCATATTTTTCTGGTGCTTTGTTGCGAATCTGCTCCAGAGCACCATCAATAGCTTGCGTTACGATGTCGTTTTCTGTTGCCATTTTATCCGTCTGTATTAAGGAAACATAACACCAAAAATTAAGAAAAACCATGTCAACAGTCAACATTCTATTTGAAACATGCAAATGGTCAAGGGGGAATTAATCTCCAAGGTAAAGAAGCATCTTCTAAAATAAATTGTCCCATGAAACTAAACTCTTTTGCTCACTCAGTATTAAACTTGTCAACTGCCCAAAATGCCCAGCAGTAAATTATTTTGCCCAACAAGAAATGGGCACCATAAATAATTAGCCAATTGAAATGAAATATCATGCCTTGGTTTATTAATAATCTATATTTTTATATAAGATTCTGAAAATGAAGTAGTTCCATTCAAATTTGTGAGAGTTATTTACTGATTAAATGTACTGATAAAAATGATTAGAAGATGATACAAAAGAATAGCTAGATCCCAAGGACAAACGGATTTCAGCCAGCTATACCAACTTCATGTAAGAATATTAAGCAATATACAAGACCAAAAGTAAAGTACATAAGCCAATAAAAACTCCTTGCAAAGGCACATGCGGGATGACAATGTTTAATTAAAAATATGACCCTAGAAAACTTAGACACTGGGTTAGCGTTTGCGTTATCAGCGCGTTTCTGCATCAAGCCATATTCCACATGACAGAGGTGTGCAGGTAATGTCCACTTAATAACCTTTAAACCCAAATATATCATCATTCTTAAAGGCCATCACTAATGTCAAATCACATAATAATAGGTGTATTCCCCTTAACTGCATTTAAATGCTCTTCTCAAAAATTACGAAGCGGACCTCTGCCTTGTTTTTAGGAGGAAATTGCCCCTAGATCTAACAAGAAAAACGCTACCTCCCTTTTTTGCGGTGATCGTCAGATTTTCCTCTAGGGACGTTAGGGATATCCCTAACATCCCTTAACTGCATTTAAGTGCACTTTTAAAAAAAAAAATCACGGGTCAGAGGGGGAAAATTTCCATTAAATCTAACAAGAAAAATAACGCTACCTCTCTTTTTGCTGTGATTGTCAGGTTGGTAGTCATTTCCTCAGAGAGGTTAGGGATATGAAGCATAGTAATATAATGAATTAGTATGGTGGAAATTATGAATAAGGAACTGGTTAATGTCAAGGATTGGCTTATACGCAAAAAATGGGTCTCAATGTATCAAAAACGGAGTTTATGATCATGGGTTCTAGGCAACGCCTTGCATTATTAAAGATCGTAAAATTAATATAAACATAAATGGTAAAAATCTTAAACAAGTTCATAGTTCAAAGTCAAAAATATTCGAAATTTGTAGTAGTCGTCTAAAAGTAAAGGATACGTCTCTAGAATTTGCATGTTGCATACGTTATTTATTTTCCAAATTCAAAATGATAAAAAAAGAAGAAAACAGCAGTGTCCAAAGATACGAATCTCCTTTTAGTTACGTGTAGTAGAGTGTCCGAAAAGTTAAGACTAACATTTCAGATTTGGTTAGGTTGCTTTCATCTTTATAACTTACAGGGTGTGTTAGGCTAGCTAAACGTGTTACAAACATACAAAAATCTGATTTTTGATTATTTTTTTTTATTTTTCGATTTCCCAAATCACTGATAGTGCCTTTAAGTGCCATTGTCGATGAAAGCTATCATGGCATGATCAAGTGTGTAATATGTTACATTAGCCTCTATTTTGTGATTAAAAATATTATTTTATGTTATTTCTCAACTTAACTTGAGAAAAGACTTCTCACGGGAAAAGTACTTTGTTTATTATGGAAAAAATGGAATCCCCTAGTTATATTGAGATCATTTCTCACGGGAAAAGTACTTTGTTTATTATGGAAAAGAAAATGGAATTCCCCTAGTTATATTGAGATCATCCTAGGTGTTGTCTGTGTAATACTTATCATGCAGCAGTTGTTTAAAACAAGTCAGCGATTGAGCTAAGTACTATTATTGGCCTAGGGTTTTCCATCTGCTGTATGTTAGCAAAACAGATTGCAAAATAGGTAGTGTCCCATGATGTCATTATTGTAGGATGATGCAATGCAGATGATGTCATTTATGTGAGTTCCAATTGGACAGAGTTAAGCTATGTTTATGCATGATGATGCTGTAATGATTATTATTAGAGATATGGGAAACCTAGCTGGAAAACATAGATAGATACAGATAGATAATACCGAATTTTGCCAGTAGCCAAGAGCTATTATAGTTAAGCTAGTTTGATCTGCAATAATGGTAGATTTGTGCAGTACATAGTGCCAGGATTTATTATATATTGATACCACAGGAGCTTGAAAGCTGAACTATCTTCTGTCGTCTTTTGAGCCAAAGAGCTTCAGTTTTTGGAACCAAAAGGGACTCCAGTTTGTGATCCTAAAAAGCGCCAGACAGACTGATGGTGGAAACATATTTGGATTGTATTGCAGAATATTAGTGTCATCGAGGGAAAACTCCGTCGTCTTGAACTGTTGGACAAAATTACCTTCAAGACTGAGAAGATTACCATGGATTATATTTCCCGTGAATTTACATACATGCTGACATTTTGGAGTCTTCACTTTGAGGACATATCAACGTTGCACTGCAACGCTTCTTTTAACTCTGGACATTAATGGACTGTAAGACTGTAAATAATAGTGTAATAATATTATTGAGTTGTAATTGTGTTTTGGACATACCAAATTCTTGAACCAATGTGATTAAAATCATATTAAATCACTGTTATTATATAAAATCCAGATCACTTGTGTGTTTGTGTTTGAAGAGTATTTCTGATCTTTGTTTTTTCCTTAGCATGAACAAACCTGGAGGAACTTTTTTTCTTATATTTGTTACGACGCCTTGTAGTCGGGTTTCCCCAATATCTAACAATAATAGCCTATTACAGCATCATGCATAAACATAGCCTAACACTGTCCAATTGGACCTCACACTAGTGAAATCATCTAATGATGCAATCTTTAACTTGCACAATACTTGGAAATTCCCAAGCAATTTATAGTACTTAAATAATTTGTAAACAGATTGCACCATGCATAAAGCCAATTTTTCTCTTGCACAATAAAACGTATTTTTCCCTGCTAGGATTTTTTTCTCAAATTACATACAAAAAATAATAATATTTTAATTACAAAATGGAGAATACTATAATAGAACAATATGCATTAAGTTGTTAAATTGTTCTTTTGACAAAGATTGATCAATATCGGATGTTGAAAGGCTGAGATATTCGCATGTTGACAGAAAGAGGTGGAAGAAGATGATGAAGAAGGAAGGGAGGGAGGAAAGAAGAAAGGAGGAAGGAAGGAAGGAAAGAAGGAAAGAAGGAAGGAAGGAATGAGAGAGAGAGGTCACAGGAAGATTTTACCTTTAATTTTCTCTAGTAGCTACTGAGCTCAACATGATGACATAGGGTTTAGTGATTACCTTATTTGGGTGATTTGAGCATGTTTTAACCTTTTTGATATTCAACCCCTAAACCATACACTGCAAGAACTGTGTTTAGAAATTAAACATTTTCTGAACACATTTCTGCCATCACTTTGAAAACATGTCTAGAGTGTGAATGGCTGGCGTTTAACAATCAAACACCTCAGGCCCGTATTCCAAAATCTATTTAACTAAGCGCGATTTTAGCTTAAAATCGCCGTAATTTAAAATTGCATTTAATCAAAACGGGATTAATTATTCCTAACCATTTGTTTGCTTAAACAGAAGAAACACGAGTAACATCGTCGTTATTTCTAAGGACGTAAAGATGCTAATATGAGTGTACAAACGATCCTATTATGTTTTAATGGTTGAGCGCCTAAAGTGTGCACATGTGGTCCAGTGGACATGACCGCCGACTCACGATCAGAAGGTTACGGGTTCGAGCCCCGCTGTGGCCAATGTGTTGTGCACTTGAGCAAGGCAGTTTACCTCGCTTGCTTCGTCGACCCAAGCGATATTCGGGTAGCTGTTATGGGGAATATTACAATCTAAGTGCTGATATGATTGTGCGCTTGGCCAGCTGCCGACCTTGGTGAAGCGAAATGGCGCTTTATTATTATTAAGTGTATTACGGTGTTCCATAGCGTTTAGGGCACTACCTCAACTGCGCAGGAATGTTACGCCATTGCAGTTGCATAAAATCCTTGTATAGACCGTATTCAATAGCCAGCCATGTTGGTGGACAAGATAGACGCATTCCAGTACTACAATACATTCACCTGTCAATGATCCCTGTGCAATCGCTAAACATGGATCGATTACAGCTTAATGTATTGTAGTCCTGGAATGTATGCATCTTGTCCACTAACATGTCTGGTGGCTGACGTCAAATTGAATACGGTCTATACCCATTGGCACTGGCGATGCATGTGTATATAAGGGTCGCAATCAGCGCATCTTAGTTGAAGACGATTCGTTTTACTAAATTGATGCTAATGACCAATAGATGACTAGACGGGTGAATTTAAGAAAATAAGACCCACATCACCAGAGAAATTCCAACAAAAGGTGTTTAAACAGTAAACAGAATTTGGTATTATTTCACATTTTGGAATGACAAAAATCTTAAGAAAATCTTCCAACAGGAAAGCAGTGGAATATCGGGCAAGGTTTACCCAGGGGTCAAAATATGAAAAGGGTCATAATGTGTTCAAAGGTACAGCAGGCCTGTGAAACTCCTATATTTAGCACGTACAAAAACCAGGGAACTGCTGTTATAGCGCCCCGCGCAGTATGAGGATAGCATGGTTATGATAATGACTTAGGTAGACTATGTTTATCTTATGTATTTGATTTATTTGTAGTAAGAGAATGTGTGCGCATACTTTGACACTCATCATGGCGAAAAATGGCGATTTTTTTAGATTTTTCGCATGAATCCGCCCCCCCCCCCGGCGGTGAGATGGGTCCAAAAAGCACGACTCTTTTAGGGTTAAATTTTACCCCAGCACGACAATGAATTACTTGCATCCCATTGTACCAAAACTATAAGTCATAGATAGGGAAACTATAAGCTTAATAGCAATAGCTGAAAAAATGGTATATACATGTATTTAAACACGATTTGAACACTTTATTTCTACACTTTTCATTGTAGAGATTTCCTCAAATGTTTGTTGTTCTTGAAATCAAATACTACCAAAGCAGTTATGAAATCTTTTGTTAATAATGATAATAATTAGCATTTTAATATAGCGCTCTACAAAGAACACAGCGCTTTACAAAAACAATGCAACTCTGAGGCAGCAGCTAATACAGCGCCAATTGCAACATTCACACAATTGGGCATAGTCGTTTAGAGCGACGTCGAAACGACGTTGGCACGTCGAAAACAGGTCGACAGTTTTTATAAATTTACGTCGAAAATGCAAATTGAATCGACGTTTTAAGAACGACGTCAAATCGATTTGCATTTTCGACATAAATAGTGTGTAAATTTCTAAAACTCTCGACGTCTTTTCGACGTTCCAGCGTCGATTGCCCACTGGGAAACAACGGCCGAAACCACATACATTAAACTAGTACGAGGAAGGGGAAGGAGGTCCAGTTTTAGAAGCAGGAGGAAACCGGAGCACCCGGAGAAAACATGCGAGAGCGAGCTTGGACTGGAAACCAATTACACGTAAAGCCTCATACCCGACCCGGTCAAAACATATTTTTTCCTCGTATAGACCACCAATCCCAAGCAATGGTGCACCCCATATGTTCAGAGATTCTTCTAACCACGTTTGCCTGAAATTGGCCCAATAATGCGTCTGGCATTACATAATTATCTGTCCGACCCGTATCATATTTTTGTACATACTAGTATTTTAATGTCCATCAACGTCCTTACTTTGTCACAGAAGAGTGATTATGAATAGACAACCAGGCCTGTGAAAAAAGCCAGGGAACCGCTGTTATAGCGCCCCCATAATGGCATCACGTAATGTTACAATTTGGATGACTCTTATCAGGCCCTCATCAAGTCCACCAACATTTGAACACTGCCCTCAACATTGTGGGATAGCCGGACCTCGGACGGGGTGAGTTTCCCCTCTCATTATTATAGGCTCCCTGAGACAACTGTAAGAATAGGCGTAGGCGTAAGACGTATATATACGACCCCCTTCGCAACCTCTGTCAAAACGCCGTAATATTAAAGGTGCATTTCGTGATTTCAGCACCTTCTGTTTTATTCATTGATCACTAGATATCCTTGAGAAAAGCTTATTCTCACAATTTGAGCTGATCCCGATCTTGCGGTTTTGTGTTATGAGCAATTGTTCGTTTCCCACGGTCCCATAGGCTACTGTGCTGTAATTTCTGTTCGTTTACGGACAGATAATACAAAATTGCGAATTTCTTACAGATGCGACCGAATTTGCACGTAAGATTGGGCACACGTGGATTACTAAGGCTAACGGTTTATATGATATAAAAATCTCAAAATATTTGACGTAAGTCGGGGAGACGAGGCTGTGGATCACGAAATGCCCCTTTAAGAAGTCGAATACCACACACCATATTTTAGTATGATGGATGATACCTGATCAAATGTAACGATTAAGTTGGTAAGTATGAAGCTCTGTACGATTAAGAAAAAAAGGCTGGCTAGATACGTTACATCAGAGATGAGAAGATTCGATACGTATATCTACGCCTACACATACCCCTACGCCTCCATCGTGCCGTTCGTGTTACCGCCCCTCGACGTGTTTACTTGTGTATTATAGTATGATGGATGATACAAATGTAAAGATTTAGTTGGTGAAATATGCTATTATCAAGAACTGCACGATTATGAAAAAAGGCTGGCCAGACACGTTACGTCAGGGATGCGAAGGTTTAATACGCATAGCTACGCCTACATCTACCCCTACGTCTCCATTGTGTCGGCCATGTTACCGCTCCTTGACATGTTTATTGTGTATTAGAGTATCACTTTGTTTATGTCTAAATATTAATAATTGTGTGATAATGATAAAAGGTAACACATTTTTTTAAGAATATAATTTTCTCAGAAATTACTGATAGTTGTTTTAAAAGACTTGATGCCTGGCTTCGAATACCAGGTGTACATTTTTTTTAAAGTTGAAGTTGAGGTAAGTCCCCTATATGAAAAGTATTGCTTCAAATCTTGATTTGGTTCAACGGTGTCATTAAGGCCCCTGGAAGTACTCCTCGGTCTGCCATTGGGCGGAGTAGTGTGTTAAAAGGACAATATTGCAAAGTAAATATTCTGACATTATCTAATTATCTAAGAGGAGCTGTTGTGGCATCGCAAGGCACATCGATAACCGCTGTAGCAAAATGCGCAACCAATTACTATCGCATGCGTCAATTTATAGCGAGATTATTCTTTGGTAACAACAAGTCATGCTGTACGGAATAAGGCACATTAAGTATAACAGAGTGCTAGATACTAGACACTCCAAAAATGTATGGCACACCTAACGATGTTGTGATTTCAAGTTTGAGCCTAAATAGCTAGAATACTTTTTTATTGTAATGTGGTAAGTTTTTATGCATGGTAGATACGTGTTTTGTACTCTGAATGTAAGAGTGCTAGTGTAATCATTTGTATTCAATGTGTAACACTAAATTTCAACAACTTTTTTGCTTTCCAAGGAGCTAAAGCAGCGCAAAATTGACATTTGCCACCTTTCCAATATCTTCTTAAAATGCAGCAAAAATGCAGTTACCATAAAAAACAATAAAGATATTTTTCATTTTTTTAGACTGTGGGGAGTAGACCTAATAACCAACTGTGTAACAAATTCCGTATTCCCACCAAAAGGGGAAGACAAACTACAGTGTAATTTTTGTTTAGATTTTTTAACACCACATAAACGCCTTGTTCGCCTTGTAAAAGTTGCCAATTTTCTTGTAAATGAATAAAATGTCACCTCAATTTCTTTTACTGGTAGAGCGTGGCCTAGTGGTTAGGGTGCTTGCCTGTGGCGCAAATTTACCAATATTCTCGGGTTCGAATCCCGGTGGGACCACTTGCTGGGATTTATTCAGGTACTTAATTCTGGATTTGATCTGTATACCAGCTATTGATTAATTATAGAATACCGCTTTCCTCCATAGTTCACTTGGAATTGGGCATATGATTCATGAAAGCATCTCGTCCTTCAGAAGGGACGTTAAGCCCTCGGTCCCGTGTACATAGAGTCACAACTGTTCATGTACATCGCAGCCAGTGTCGAATAAGAGTAGGGTGAAAACCCCTGACTGTTCTCAATCCGCACCAGCCTCAAAGCGGGCCATATTGGGAGCGTCGGTACCATGGATACACGCGGCCCCGGATCAGCTTACTCGGTTGGATAAATCCTAACACCACCACAAGCCATTACCAATGACTTGTGAATACGCTAAGAATACGCTAAGAAGACCAATGGATACACAAAGACTTCAGCAAACAACGGGACTCGGACTCGGTTTGCGGAGAAGAAAACATTTCAGATTTCTTTTCATCTGGGAATGGGTCATTGTATATTGCTAAGCAGTTGAAAAGATTTCAGGTGTTGTCACCTCCCCGATTCAGATTAAGTAATTTGTTCATGACGTAAAACACAGAATGCCTGTCCTCTATCACAAATAAATCTTGAGCTTCTATAGTGCGTGTCCAATTAACTTTGACCGTTTCATCATTTATTCGAAAAGGAAGGACGAACAAAAGTCACGAAAGAAAGGTTGTTCTGCAAGCTTTGCCCTAATATCCAACACATATTGCTTGACTCCATTCCTATTCAATTTCCCGCGTTGTCAGACGAAAACAAAGGTCAATTATTGATTAAAATGTAATACAAAATACACGTGCATTTTGATGTTAATATTTTAGATTAATGGACGTCATGAATACAGCAGTGCTTTTAATGTTTTGGAAATCGCTCACCAAGGCACCGGGATGATCAGGATAAAGGTAATGGCTTCACAATATTTTGGTGGTTATTGCTGAAGCCGTATTTTTGCTCCTGAGCTTCCTCAGACCAAAATACATAACTTTTTTTAAATAACAAAAAGCCATTAACTTTAATTTAACATATTGCCCCTCAAGAAAATGCATCGACCCATTATGTAATGGTGTCAAGTCCTATCAAAGATGAACTCCGTATCTGTTATGACATATAATTCATTTTGTTGAGCTAGCGAAAATATCTTAATCCAATCATAAATCAGAATAGCATTCATTCTATGGAAATGTTACCAATGCTAGATTTGCTTACGCTTATCTCCCACCTTTGGGGAGGGGTTTGGATTGGAAAATAAGGGGTTTCACCTCAATATCGTCATTTTCTATTGCCGTTACACATTATGCTAAAACATTAAAATATTCGGAGACCAGAATCAAATTAGGAATTTACTTTTACAACTACATGCAGGCAAAACCCCCACCCCTTCTGATCTGAAACAAACATAACCCAAAGCAACCCAACAAGGAATCTAATTGAGTTGCGACTGAGGCATCTATTGATCACTCAGTCAACTTTAGATTTGGACAGACATACTGACGTTCAGACCGAAATTGACAAACAGACTGAGACCCCGCCCAAAGCAACAACCATGATATGTGCTTACAGGCAGACTCAGAGATTTCCCGGTGAGGGCGCCCTCAATTTTCAAACAAATTGTGTTTTTGCATTTACATAATGCTTGTCCATGTACTAATCACTGGGTGAAATAGCTAAGCTCAAATCGAAGTCATTCATATAGAAAATCACATCTTGGTTTAAAAATTCCGGATCCGGAAATTTTGTTATACACAGTATCCTATGGCACTGTTATATACACATAAATGTTTACTGCATCAAAACGAAATATCCGATTCATCTCAAACTTTGGAATTGAGCATTCTAGGTGACTAGCTTTAGTTCTAGTTGACTATTTTTAATTAATATATTTAAAAAAATATATTCAGAAATCTCTGAGTCAGACTTTAAGTGGATTAAGAGGTCTCCCAAACGTTACTGTGTATTGAGTCCATCCCACAATGCACCGGTTTGGGGAACTTTAACTTCAATAAGGTCATGTGATCCCACAAAAATCCTATTCTTAACCTATACAACCTTGACTTTTAAGTCTGTTATGCTCATTTAGCCCACAAGGTGCTAGTACTTAGGGATTTTAAGTACTACTGGGGTAAATATTGCATTAATTAGTTAAAGTTTTTTGTACAGTATAAGTTAAACATTTTTGCATAAGTTAAATTTTTTGTCATATATCAACCATCTTCCTATTTCCCGCTTACAGATGATATTAAAGTATAACGTACCTGGGGACGTATTCGTATGCACTCTTCTTTTATCCAAACGGCGAATTATGCTGCATTCAAATACTATCGCAAGTCGTTTCTTTTAACCAATGAGTCCTTGAGAATGATCACTGTGTTCTGACTTCCTCAAACAAGTCGAGCTACAATTTATAGCGGAATGCTACTCCTCTCCTCCTTTTTGCTCTTAAAATGGGTAAATATTAAACACGTGACATATATGGCCCAGTGAGTCCCTCTGGTGGGCAAATCTTCTTTTAATCTTTCATGGTACTCATCCCTGAATCAAATAGGCATACAAACCCTGTAATGTCACGGTGGCGATCGGGTAACGCCTTAAAACCCGGTATCCACCCTCATCAGTCCGTATTCCAGAAACTTGTTTAGCTTAACGCGATTTTGCTTAACAGTACTATCAGTCATTTTTTTTTGTCCAAATCAAAATCCTATGTTGTCTCTAATTTGCTAGTGTTGGGTCATATCAACCCTTATATTACTGTTCATTGTGAAGAAACCGACCTATTAATGGTTTTTTGCGCCTAAAAAAGTCGAATCCCTACTTTTTAAATTAGTGAACAAAGCAGAAAAATCATCATTTCTTGGCAATACGGCGCGGCGTTTTACGCTTAGCGACTTACAAGGTGGTGGTCTTTTCTAACATTTCCAACACAACATTGGCAAAAAAAAGCACTTTGCTGAAATAGGGGGCGCTGCTTGTTTACATTTTGAAGAAATCAACTGGATATTGGCTTTAAAAGAGGCACTGACACATTGAAATAGTGCGCGATTTTTCAAAATTGATATTTTTGTATGGTTGTAAATGCATCAGCCCTCCCTGAAATGACCAAACAATCAGCGCTCTTATGGGTAAAACAGAATGATTTTATAATTAAAGGATTCCGGCGACATTTAATCCGCAGCGACGGCGGACAGGCCGGTCGCCATGGGGGGGTGTGGGGGTGGAACACCCTCCCCCCCCCCCATCGACCTCAAAATAAAAAGACACAGGGAAAGAGATAGAGAAAGGAATAGAAAGAGAAGCCGAGGTAAAGAGAAAGACAGAGAGAGACAGGGGCAAGTACGAATGAAAAAAAGGAAGAACGACATCAGACCGCCTGAGATGAAATCCCAGAAAACTTACATAAATCCAAATATCCCAAATATTTGGCTCAAGCCATTAGGTTTTTGTTTCCAGCCCCCGCACGGTAATCATAGAATTTTAATGTGCCACAGTACTTGTGATCAAAATGTGTAAACTAAATTTGAGAAAACACGAGGGGAGCCATGGGCCATTTCCCCAAGTTTGGTTCTACCATTATAAATGGGAATTTTCAGTGGGGACTTGAGTGTCAAGAAAAAATTGGTAGGGATCAATTTCCTAACCCCCCAGCCATAACTTCATAGGTCTACTGGCGGTCATTTGAATTAATTCCTATACTTAACCCTTCAAAAATACCTTTCTTAATAGCTAAAATTCAAGGCTTCCAGGGGCTCCCCCCCCTGGACTCTCCGCAGGGCTCGCACGCCACTGGACTCCGGCAGGGCTCTGCCCTGCCCGCATCCGTTTAAAGACATTGACGCTAGCTATAATATGTATAGTTCCCCTTCGGCGGTACGCTTATAATGCCCTGAATCCATGTACAGTGACAAAGTTAGAAACCAGTCTTTTTTCTTTGAATGGTTCCATTTACCTACCCCTCAAAAGGTAATCTGGTAAGGTTATGAATAGCTGAAATCCAAGAGCTTCCGGGGGCTTCGCCCCTGACCCCCCTAAGTGGGCTTTTCGCTTCCTCAACCACACCCGTTAAAAGACATTGGCGCTCGCATAGCATTCTCTTTGGCAGTACAAGCTTAACATGTATACTGCCCCGTCTCAGTGAGCAAAGTTAAGAAACCAGTCTTTACTCGGGTCTTTTACTTTTCCTTTTTGCATTTGGTTACTATTTAACCCTCAAACAGTGGTCCTTTTGAAGGTTCTGAATAGCTTAATCCTCAGCTTCCGGAGGCTCCGCCCCCCGCACCCCGGCATGGGCTCTGCCCCTGCCCACCGCCAGGGGCCCCTAAAGCGGGCCCTGTACCCCACCAGTTCACGGCTTTTTCGGTTTGCGCCCGTTTGTGTCAAGGCATCTGCGGTGTGCAGTTCAAACATCAAACAATATGGTCTGTAAGAACATCACTTACCTGCCCTTATGTGGGCCCGAACCGTGCGCTGCTAGTTGTATTGTTTTATTCGTCGACTAACTCTTTGCCAAGGACTCTTACCCTTACTGGGCAGTCGATTAAACATTTCTTCGGTTTAACAAACCCCCCCCCCGACAAAAATTCTAGCTACGCCCTGTACGCGGAAATGGCGTTTAAATCACACGCCGGAGTTGATTCCCAGGCTCCGCATCCACTCTGTTTAACCAGTCTGTGAACTTTGTGGTTTTAATCAATGAGTAAGAGTCCATGACATTCATGTATAGACACATTTAGTTGATTAAAGTTACGACGGGTCAACTCAAATTTAGCCTACAAATTACCTGAATGTCTTTAGCCCCATTTTTAATTCTCCATATCGTTTTGGGGTATGTTTTTTTTTTATTGTAAAAATATATCGCAAATACCTAGACTAACAGTTGCGAGCCAATTTAGAAATTTCGTCATTTTGTAAAATGTTCCAGTGCCGCTTGAAAAATTGCCGTAATTTTAAAATTGTCTTTGAGAAAAACGCGTTTAAAATATTTTACATTTTAGTTTACTTAAACAGAGGTTTTAAACCAAGCACATCTTGTTATTATTATTATTAAAGACGTTTAACTTTGTGTAAAAAAAGGCCCAATTTATTTTACCTGGTCTACCGAATAGGGGGTGGTTACCCCACCCCCCCCCTCTTTCAGGTTTTTTCTCCGGCTTGCCTAAGCCCCCCTTTTTGGTGCCAAATTATTTAATAATTGTCAAGTGACATTTTCCCGCTCCTTTCATTCAAAACAACCATCCACCGGGGTATTAGTGTGGGTGGTGTGTATTCCCGTATTTCACATGCTAAATTATTTTGTTGCTGTTTGGGTTAAAATAGGACTAAACGGGCAACAATGAAGGGGGAATAAATAGTACAGGAAAAATTTAAAATCGAGTCAAACAGTGTTTTAATGTACACTAACGCGGTGTCTCCTCATAAGGGTTACAAAAATATTTGCCTAGGGTCCAACCTTTAGTTAAAGCGGTATAGCCTCCTAATGGTTCATGGTCACCCTGGGGTTAAATCTCCGATGTTGTTGAAAGTGTGTCAAATGATTCCTTTGTGTCATACTGAAACAGAAAATTCATTTCAATTAATTTTTTATATCGCCATTGCGACATCCAGGAAAGTTTCGGTGAACGCCCATAAGACCAATGGTACCCCTTGCGACCTTTTGCTATGTAATTAGCCAACCCAATGTCACACACACTGGTAAAAATCATTTTTGGATCCTGTGAGACAATCCAAACCACTTCACACAAGTTTCACAAAATCTGAGCAATTGCATAAGTTTTTACACCTGGGTGACCTTGACCATTATGGGCTATATCGCTTTAACCTAAAGGTCGGAACCTAGCAAATATAACTTTTTCTAATCCTTATAAGGAGACGAACAGTTTCCTAAAATTCCAAAAGTTTCGTTAAAGCTTCTGGTAATCTTTTCTCTCATCCTTTCCCGGTCATTTTTAGCGAAAAAATTTAAAGGTATACGGTAGGGTCTGCATTTGCTCGGAACCGGGGCGGACCAGAACGTAAGTACGTCCCCAATAAGTTTTGTTGCCCCTCGCCCTCGCGCCCCCCCCTCCACAACATTGAATTCGAACTGATTTCGCTTCCAGAAACACATTACTAAAATTTGGGCAAGAACTCTGCACAGGAGCTCCAACCCAACTACCACCTACAGCATATATCTGCTCCAGAATGCCAGCCAGGTTTGAACTTATTCAATATTCCCCAGCCAGGTCAGCTGCCAGCTTATCAGCCAGAATACAATTAAAATGCATGCTGACTCATATTTTATTGTTAAAGAGATCCTAACTGGTATCTTGCCCTTTATGTGTATTAAGCAGCATGACAACTTTGTCTTGACATCGGTTTCATGATCACTGACCCTAAACAATTTTTGTTTCTGTGGCATGTACACATTGATATATTTATTCATCGTCTACACTGCTCACCAAAATTACACAGTATGTTCACCCGGATGACTTCTGAGACGAACCATAACTATACAATAGTTTGTTGTCAGTTTTCCTATAATTTGCAGTTGAAAGATTTTATGGTCTTGGAAAGGTTTCGAATTTTTGCCAACGCCGGCCGTAAAAAATTGCACTGCTCCTCTAGTTATTGCACTTTCCTCAGCCAAAAAGGAAAAAAAAAACTTTGAAGGAATATCTCCTGCCAAGTTTTTGTTTTTAATTTTGAAAACCCAGCTAGAAAATCATTGTGTTTTAAAAAATCTAGCTACTAATAATGCCAACGAGAGCTTGAATTGCTAGGACGGCCATAACAATTAAGTTATGAACTAACACGGTAGCTCACGGTCTCTATGCCTGTTCAATCCTATTCCACCATAAAAAACGTTTCTAATAAGCTGACCCCCCCGCTTCTTAGAGCATACTTTTGCAGAAGTATCATTCCAAATATTCTGGTCCTCTTACAATGCAACTACATACTTAAGTCGAAGTCGCAATGCCTCTAGTGACCCCCATATACTGTCGTCCAGTGATGGAATAAAATGACGCCGCCTTGAAAACAAAATGCTACGGTCTAATAGGCAATAGCACCCGTCAATTCGACCGCCCCTTGACAGAAACATTGCTGGAAGTACTGCATGGCAACCCCTGTACTTCAATAGCTGGTCATCCAATGCAAGGAATAAATTGATGCCACCCCTTGAAGCGCAAAAGAAAACAATTGACTAGAACGCAAAAGCAACAGCGCCTGCTGAAGGTTACACTTTGTTACACTCTGCCACCATAATATGGAAACAAAATGCAACAGGTGATACAACTATGAAGGAATGAACTGATGCCGCCCACTAAAAGCAAAATTGGGCATAGTCGAATGATGACCCTAGTTCTCTTCTGGTTATCCAATGAATTATTAAACTGATGACGCCGCCCTTAGAAGTCAAATTTGTAGAAGTCTAAACAAGCAGCGGCGCCAGGTGATGGTCGGGTGGGGTTATCCGAAAAATAATAATTAATGACTAAGAATTAAGCCAATTTGCAAAGTCTAAATAAGCGGGTGGCGCCATTTCTGGTAATCAATAATGTTGAACTTTTCCAAAATATGGTGTCTTTGGGTGAATGTAATATTTTTCCCCAAAAATGGGGTTTTGGTGAAATTTCAAAATTCTCCCAAAAATAGGGGTTTTGGTGAGAGTGTTGTACATTTTCAAAAATAATTGGTCAATGGGTGACAATGATGCTGAAATGTGGGGGTCTTAACAGCACTGCATACCGTGTCACCTCCAAAATGGGAATGCCCCCCCTCGCCCGAAACGATGCCAATCGCATTCTTCCGGATATAAAAGCTGATGTCTGCTTTTTGCAGAGGTCTCATAACTGAAAGCACCCGTATACCGGTCGTTCCAATTGAAGAAGAACCATTTGCTAATTTCAAATTTGTTCTCTCAAATAACACATTGAGAAAATGTGTTTCGAAATGAACATTGCTAATGGGTTCCCGTGCTTCGCGTGGGAGATGGACACCTCTTTCCACACCCACCCCCTGCTCGCCACTTGGTACATGATTCGCAAAGTGACAACTTTACATAATTGAGTCAAAAAACAAAAGGTACACCATATGTCCTCTCTTTTTAAGTCCGTAATCTTATTTTGCATAATCATTCCAAAGTGACCAATTACCAATTTCATTTCACAGATGTTTTCTAGTTACTTTTTTATGAGAAAATTTTTTTTGGAAAGCAAACATTGCCATTCTATGTTTTCCGCGCCTTCGCGCGGCCGGGAGAGGACCCTCCTCCACCACCCACCCCCGTGCAGCTTTATATATGAAAATCTCCATGCTCGTTGACTTATGGTTTTTGTTAAATAAAACCTTACTCATTACTATTTTTTTACTTTTAAGGCCTTTGATTGATTTGTATTAAGGCCTTTCAAATTTGTTCCCATCAAATCCTACGAGAAAAATGTGATTTGGAAAAATGAACATTGCAAGATTCCGCCTCTTTGCGCTGAGGTGCAACCCCTCCACATCCACCCTGCCGCTTCAAATACCACCTCCAAGTCAATTGACTATGATGTTTCAAATAAAAACCTTACCAATTAACTAATTTTACTTTTTAGACGTCGATCTTAAATGACTAATTCATTATAAAGTGAAGCTTTTGCTAATTTCAAATTGTCTCCATAAAATTTTCACGAAAAACGTACTTGGGAAAATGAACATTGCACGGTTCCGCGCTTCGCGCGAAAACGGTGAGCCCACTTCTCCCCCATCCAGCCACCGCCTGCCCGAACACAACTTCATATATGAATCAACAAATAGGTCACTGATTATAATTCGTTTCAAATAAACCTTAACCCAGTAACTCAATTTTCACTTTTGTAAGAAGACCGTTGATCTTATATATTAAACTATATACTCATTATAACGTGCTTCCTTTTTGCTAATTTCCAAATTTGTTCCTGCAAAATTTTACGAGAAACTGTGCTTTGGAAAAAAACATTGCAAAGGTTCCGGCTCTTCGCGCGGACCCTCCCCATCCCTACCCCCTTAACATTAAGATTTTTAATACGCATTTTTAAAATCTTCTGGTGTGGGCCTACTTTTTTCTAGACAAAATGGAAGTTGCAGTCCGGTTACCGCGATGTTTAAACCCGTTCAAACGTCATAAGGCCGAACGTATGTTGATTACCCTCGTCTACCTGAGCCATTTTTTTGTAAACAAAATTTGCCGAAGGGGGTGGTTACCACCCCCCTGTGATTTTTTCGTTAGAGCACCCCGATTCCCTGTAATTTGGTATTCCAAGGAATATCATATTTTCTCTTCTTTCCATTGGTACCAAAAGTACTAACATCCCCATCCCCATATGGGTGATGAAAGTACGAAAAATCTGAATAATCGGGTGTAAAATTGATATTTCGTCAATTTTGAGCGACCCAAACACCCTATTATAGCCTAAAAGAATGCATTAATCTAATAACTACGTCATTTCCCATCAATAGAAAAAGAATCAAAAAACGCATGACATCGATTTTCCTAACCTTTTTGCGAAAATTGAATTTTTCAACACTGTGGGTGTCCTATGGAATTGCAGTTTTTGCTGACATTCGAACTTTAGAACGTCATTGTGACGTAATGCTAGGTATGTTTTGGTACTTATTTTGGTTCAATGGGGAAAAAAAAAAAAAAAGGAGGAACCATAGCTATCTATTTGTACGCACGTTTCTGTGATTGTCCTGTGTTGTGTTAGGCATGTTGTACTTCTCTTCCGGATGGGGGGGGGTTGGTTACCACCCCCACCCTAATCGATCACTTTGGATCACCCTGTATCTACCTAATACCCCGGTGGATGTTTGTTTTTGGATTAAAAAGGAGCGGAACATGACAAATTGACAATTACCATTAATAATTTAGCACCAAAAGGGGGTTTTAGCAGCCGGGGAAAACCTTAAGGGGGGGTGTAACCCCCCCCCCTTCGTAGACGAGGGTTAAAGTTACCTAAATAATTAATAAAATTTCTTTCGCGCCCACGGAAGGGAAATAGGTTGGCGCCCCACCACAGCGGAACGTCCCCAAAGTAATCTGCTTCCGCGCCGATGAGGTTATGCGTCAAAGTCGAAGGATGTGGTGGCAGTGTCACCCAAGTATATTTTATGGTACATTTTTGAAAATTGCATTGCACATTAGGGGCTCTAAAAAAAACGCTGTTTATGAGAAACAACTATTGCCATCATTTATAGCTGAAAACCGCATTAAAGTCCGAATATTCATACTGTTTTTAGCGCAAAATTGGTTTTTTTTTTTTTTTTTTTTTTTTTTTTTTTAAGTTTTTTGGGGGGGCATTTTAAATTGTTTGGATTACATTGTTTGGTATCAAAATCATAAGCAATCTGGTGCTTTATAACGAATTCTCCAGGACGTGGTAATCCCCCCCCCCTCTTGTAAACCGTGTTACAAAAATGCTTGGTCAAGACGGGGTTAAAGGTATCATACTAAGTGATCAGCTGGCAACTAAACATGCTATATTGCCCCCTTGACCTTTACTAAAAATAAAGAACAGTTTTCATAAGATTAAAGCACGGTGGTTTGAGCATGGAAAAAACATCCAAGTATTTAACAGAATTATAACTATTTTTAATACCGACTTATTACCAAATGAAAGGATAACAAATTTTAACGAATACCAAAGAATCGGAGGTGAGGAGATTTTAGATCTGTACTCCAAACATGAAATTGAAGACAATTTAAATATCAAAAATATCTTTCAAAATCCAATACGCCAATATTAACAGATTTACAACTCACAACGGGACAGCTTAGAGGGCCCAATAACGTATCAAGATTGTATAAATGGCCCTAAGAAATACAAATACGAAATCACCTGACTCAGACGGATTTTAGTTTTGAATTTTTCAAGGTATTTTTTTCTAGATCTTGGTTGGTATTTACTTCGTTCCATGCATATTATGCATATGTATATTATGCATATGTATAAACTGACAAACTTTCTCAGACTAAAATATGGCATTATAACACTACTTCCGAAAGGTGATAAACCCCGACATTTCATGAGAATCAAAAGGCTTTATATTCGGCCGCTATATTGGACCCCGTCTTCGATGTATGACATAATGAGTTATACAGAAATGAAAATATTTCCGGGTTGTTTTCCATGATAGATTTTAAGAAGGCCTTCGACCCGGTGTCTCATACTTTTATCTTGAAAATATTAGATCACTTTAATTTTGGCCCGTCTATGGATTAGCTAGCATTTTTTTATAATCATGCCTCGTCCTCTTTTAGTAAACCGATTTCTATCGAAAGCATTTAGTGCCAGTGTCGATACAGGTTGTAGACAAGGTGGTGGATTCAGTCCATATATTTTCATTTTATGTGTGGAAGTCTTGGGAAAGATGATCCGCAATAATAAAAAAAATAAGGGAATTAAAGTTAAAGACCCTGAGGCTTTTTAAACCATCACTCATTTTAGCGAAAACATCCAAAATGTTTAACTAGAATTTCGCGGTTCTCGGCTTTCGCGTTCACTATGTTCAAAGAATATAAGCTGTGGGCCGCTCCATGACCTTTGACCTTGGCATATGACCTTTGACCTCATCAACATATGAGGCATCCCTTGGTGCACCTATGACACAAGTTTGGTTCCAATTGAACCTCAACTTTTCAATTGAGGTCAATTTTACATTTTTAGCCTATTTTTCAACTTGACCTCACATGACCTTTGACCTTGACACATGACCTTTGACCTCATCAACATATGGGGGCACAATACAAAATGGTCTGCCTATTGAAACACGTGCTTTATGCGCTCTCTTGTATCCGGTATATCTTTACCTCTACCTTACTTAGAGCAATGAACTTTGCAGGAGAGAATTTTGAGTTCATGCTCTTTAAAATATCTTCTTTTGAACCTAGATCGACAATGTCAGTTTTTGCAAATTAGATTTTAAAATTACACCCTGATTTTTCTAGCTCCTGAGCCCCGCAGAATCTGTGTTTCACGGCGGTTTACTTATGTCGCCGTATCAAACCGCCAAGACGCTTTCTCATCCACTTTCTAAATATAAGTTAAATATGAATGAATACGCACATGAATGACACCAAAAGCAAATCTCTAGGACAAATACCCGCCACAAAACTACATAAATTACGCTCAAATTCTAGGTTTTATAGGAACTATAGCGGTGTTGCACTATTCGCGGCGGAGGGATTTTGTACTGTGCTCCCATAATTATGAGGGATCCCATGGTGCACCTATGACGCAAGTTTGGTTCCAATTGAACTTCAACTTTTCAATTGAGGTCAATTTGAAAACAAAAACAATGCAATTTTAAAAAAACTTAACATTGTAGCATATTTTTCAACTTGACCTCACATGACCTTTTGACCTGGGCACATGACCTTTGACCTCATCAACATATGAGGGATCCCATGATGCACCTATGATACAAGTTTGGTTCCAATTGAACTTCAACTTTTCAATTGAGGTCAATTTGAAAACAAAAAAATAACGCATTATTTTAAAAACTTAACATTTTAGTGACACACACATCCACACACACACACACACACACACATCCACACACACATACACACGCACAACGGATTGCTAAGTGGTCCTCCAGCTATAGCTGGCTGCCCACAAAAACATTTTGGATATTTTCGCTAAAGTGAGTAGTTTATCAGTAAACTTTGATAAAAACCAATGCCATGTGGGTTGGTTCAAAGCTGAAAAATCGACAGAAACTTTGTGCAGATTTGAATGTGAAATGGGTCCAATATAATGATTCATAAGCTCTTGGTATCGACTTCACGGTTTTACTAAATAGAATTATAGCTATTAATTATTTAAATGTATAAATGCAATCAATCCATAATCTTATCCACCATTGATCGAGACGTAACTTCACAGTTCTTGGCAGAGTAACAGTTGTAAAAACTCTAATATTGTCGAAACTTACATTTCTTATTTTAACTCTCCCAAACCCATCAAAAGAAGTAATAATTAAATGAAATATGCAACACCATCGTAAGTGCATTTTAGCTAATTTTACAGGAGAAGCATTTTTATGTTTTGTGTTCCCATCTGATTTCCAGACATAAAACTGTGTGGGAATATTATACAGTTTAAATTTGTCAATACAAAGCACAAGATCCGTGTTAAAAATAATAAAGACGTTATTTACTTTTTAAGATATCATAAGTGCACAACCTGATATAGTGGTGAGTGCAACACCTTCATAAATGCCACCTGTGATGGTGGTGCACTCACAATATCTTTCAGTGCAACACCATAGTAAGTGCATTATTACCTTGTTTCAGCATGTTTGTCTTATTTACACATAAACAATCGTTACCAAATAAAAGTAGAATGTCTTTTATAAGTTTCCAACATTTTTCAGTTTGAACATTTAAAAACTACCAAGAAAATAGAAAAACATAGAAATAGTGGTGAGTGCAACACCCTCATAAGTGGCACTCGCAATGGTGCTGAACTCGCAATATCTTTCAGTGCAACACCATCGTAAGTGCATTATTACCTTGTTTCAGCATATTTGTCTTATTTACACATAAACAATCGTTCAAATAAAAGTAGAATGTCTTTTATTAGTCCCTAACATTTTTTAGTTTGAAAATTTAAAAACTACCAAGAGAATAGAAAAACATAAATTTGCACTTACGATGGTGTTGCACTCACATGCAGATATCAATATTTGAGTGCAACACCATCGCAAGTGACACTTTATGGTGTTGCACTAAAACAATGACCAAATATCTCAAAACTGCATTTGTGATGTATTTTAGGCCTAATTTTGTTAATTATTTCAGAATTAAGTAAGGTATTCACGTTTAACATGTCTTAAAATGTGTATTATGACACTATCTTCGACTTTATGTAAAAACTTCGTTTTCGCCAAAAATGTCACTTACGATGGTGTTGCCGACGAAATAATTTACAGATGTATATGGAAAGGCATTGACAAGGTTACAAGAAATCAGATGATCAATAAAAACTACGACCAGGGAGGGGTGAGGATGTTTGATGTACAGTCTTATGTTCATGCTTTGAAAATTACATGGATTCGCAAAATTTTAAATAAAGCAGGATCCCAATAAATATATCTATTTTGCAAAACCACCAACCTTGATAGTCTGTTTAACCTTGAGGGAGGTTCTGTCAAACCAAATCATTTTTGGAAAGACATATTTTTGGCTTGGTCTGAATTAACGAATTTCACACCTCTAATTACCCCCCTCCCCCACCCTACTGCTGTGCATTGTTAAAATTAGGTCAGTGGACATCCCTAAGTTGACCCCAAAAAAGCTCGGATTTGCCCAAAATGGCTGCAATTTTCAGCTAGATATCATTGTTAGGGTTCTGCTCAATGGAGCATCAGAAGGGTTAATCATTGAATGAGATTTTCCGGCCGAGTACATAATATATCTCTTTCTGCAGGGAAAAAATGACCGGTAATTCTATGCAAATAGTCCGTGCTGGGGCGATGATTTCGCCGTGTGCCTATTTCTTACCTGGAAGCTGATCAACCCTTGCAATTTCCAGTCTTGGTAGGCTGACAGGATGAAGATCTTCTGAGAAAACCTACCATTTAAGGTATCAGTCGCATGATAGCGAAGAAATGAGAGTTTATTGATGGTGTGTTTGTACATGATAGTATATAGCAGTTTAATTCGAGATGTGAAACCATGAAGACTTCGCTATATCATGGGTTGGCAAACAACACTGGGTCCGCAATGGTGTGAACTTTATTAACGACTTATTGGATGAAAGAGGTGATTTTTATCAGTTGAAGAGTTTCGGATCAGATATAATGTCCGTACCAACTTCGTGGAACTAAGGGGTTATTTCTACAATTAGAAAATCTTTTTTCCGATATACTATTAAATTGATCCTGGAGATAGTATTGTTTATATACTTCATTAATAAATTTAGGATTGTTTATTGGTTGAAACTCTATCACGTGATTAAAAATAGTTCAACTATGCGGCGAGAAATCGGCGCCATCCGTAATAGTACCCCTAAGCCACGCCTACCCGTAAATAGTTCATTTATCAGAAGTACTATTTACGGCTCTTAATTCGCGTAACCTACTGCGATCGCGTAGTGCGTCCGCATTTGCAAGTAGTGGATTTCATTTGGACTACCACATTCATTCACAGAGACACATCGTTTGACGTGAAATTTATTGAATGAAAATGCAAACATTATTATTTTTTTTTTATTGTTAACTGGAAATTTATTAATGAAGTATATAAAACAAATATATACTGACTCTATTCGAGTCTCTGGCTTAAAACTATGGTCCCTCGGTGACTACATTAGTGCTATTTTGCTTCGGGGCTGCGCCCCTCAGCAAAATAGCACTAGTGTAGTCACCTACCTCGGAACCATAGTTTTAACCAGAGACTCTCATGTCAGTATATATTTGTATAATATCCCACTATATCATTCTGTAGCGGGACGGGGCCTCGGCGGATGGAGATCTATATTTTTTACTATTACTGTGGGTACGGTGGGAGGTCAAAACTCCTAACACTCTAACGTCTGAAAGCATGCACAAGGAGGCGGCTTCAATTTTTATTCAAGGTTCAATCTATTATTTATTACTATATATAAGTACACAATATCACACAATATTTGGCTTCATAACTACAACTGCTTTTAAACCCCTTTCTCAATACACAATGTCAGGAGTTTCAACTAGTAGATAACACTTCAAAATCTTGGAAAGTTTAGCACAGAGGTTGGAATCAATCTTCAATACTGAATGTACCCGAAGTTGGAATGGACCTTCCGTACGGAATGTACCTGAGGTTGGAATCCCTTCCCCACAGAATGTACCTGAAGTTGGAACGGGCCTTCCCTACGGAATGTACCTGAAGTTGGAATCGAACACAAAATACTCTGCCAGTACTAGTTTTTGATTTATCCCTATTACTACTACAATTCTTTCCCTTTTTATTATAACCTTTATTACACTCTCATATGACACTAGGCCCAATACAGGACCCCAAAACTACTAAGTTTATTTAGCCCTAGAAAAAGTTGCATAGAGCTCCCGCGCTACCCGCTGGGGAGCATGTCGTGATAGCATGAATAATGTATTCACATCATCATGCATCACTACGAAACACATACAATACCTAGGCCCAAGGGGCCAGAAAAATGACTAAGTTTTTACATTCTGGAATATTTTGCACAGAGCTCCCGCGCTACCCGCTGGGGAGCATGTCGTGATAAGCATGATAATGGCATAGCATTATCATGCATCACTACCATTACGCAAGACACATATATATAATCTACAATTAAAATTAAAGGACATTATATAATGGAAACACTTGAACCAGCCTATAACTTACCCTTGGTGCACTGGTACCCCAGTACACAATGACGCTATTTGTGGACACCACTACAATCAGTGTCCTACTATATATCGATGTTATATCTGGGCACGACCACCCTCAATACCCGGCGTGCAATGCTGCTATCTCTAGGCACGACCACCCTCAATGCCTCGGTGTATGGCGCTGCTGTTTCTGGGCACGACCACCCTCAATGCCCCGGTGTATGGCGCTGCTGTCTCTGGGCACGACCACCTTCAATGCCCCGGTGTACAATGCTGCTATCCCTAGGCACGATCATCCTCTCTCTGGGTACGACCATTTTCAATGCCCGGCGAGTGACGCTATCTATAGGCACGACCACCCTCAATGCCTCGGTGTATAGCGCTATCTCTGTAACCATACTCGCGACGCGTGGGTCAGTGTTTCCATGACTTAACATAAGGGGAACATTTAATATTTATTTATAACATGAGAGTGGTGTAAAAATAACCCATTCGTTCCTTACCAATACATACCAGTTCGAACATCTGCACGTGCCATTCCATACTACCTCCTAACGAACTATCTCTACATAACGGATCACCGATACTAATGTGAAAGGCTGTGCATGTGTGATGAGTGCTTATAAGGGTGTGCATGTAAGAGTGGTGTAAGTGTGCACGTGTGGGTGTATGAGGGTGTGTATGTGTGGGTGTGTGAAAGTACGAGGGTGTGTATGTGTGTGGGTGTGTGGATGTATGGGGTGTGTATGTGTGGTGTGGAAGTACGAGGGTGTGTATGTGTGGGTGTGTGAAAGTACGAGGGTGTGTATGTGTGGGGGTGTGGATGTATGAGGGCGTGTATGTGT
>JAMKCH010033619.1:0-15541 GCA_023653785.1 Ophioderma brevispina
TATCCTCTTTTGTAGAGATTGTGTAAATCCCATCACAATCCGCCCACGCAAGCTAAACGAGATAACGGATTTTTAAAGGGCATCGTTTTCATCCTTCCAATGGATTTACACAGTTAGCATCATTGGTCCTTTCTGCTCTCGGGTGAGTGATTTCCAAAAACACCCATTGAGTGTACTATTGTATCATGGCATACACATAATATTACCAACTGAGGAACAACAATGCACACGATATTGGTTGCATTAGACTGATTAAAATGGCAAATAGGCATTAAAAAATAATAAACAACGCTATGATTAAGCTACAGTGTTTATTCTTAAACATATGGAATCGCCACAAAATCAAAACTTGCCTTATGTCTATGTTGTTATCTCTCCCTTTGCAGGATTGGTATAAATGCATTTCTCTTAAATATATAAAAACTTGTAAACTAAGTGTGCAAGTATGTTTAATATCATAATCAAATTTCTTCTTACAAGAAAAGCAAAAGAATTAACAATAGCCGTAGTGACATGATAGTGCTTGTTCAGCAGTGACTGTTTGTCCTTTGCAACGTTTACCCGACCCAAATGTGTAAGACACGATTTTTTGACTGTTTTACGTTTCTCATCTTTGTGAAGGTTTTATAATTATAAACACAATTGGAAGATATTGCCCATTCATTTTCGTTGAACTAAGCTAAGAGATCACACCTGTCATTTATTGATTATAGCTACTTAACAATATAGACTTGAATCTTAAATTCATAAAACATCCACTGCTGTCTTAAAATCTGTTAATTAAATTGCTACCCCAAGAAGAAACCCCTTGGAGAATAATTATTGTTAGCTTAAAGTTATTTTATTCGATTTAATGTAAGCTATTTTTCAGATACAGCACTGTAGTTAATGTATTACCATATCAACTCAGATCTTAGGCTATCATATGTCCAAAGCACACGATTGAGCCACGAGGTATTTGATATAGCGATAATCAAATAACTGTGTAAATCATTGGAACGACGGTGGTTGTGCTTGTTTTAATTCATTACAAGTTTATCAATCTCGTCTGATGAATTTGGGTAAAGAAAACACTACTGTTGTGTTGATAGGTTTAACAGAGGATCAGGCCGTGGTATTTATCGGCAAGAGAAGAGAAGATCCAATATCGGAAGGAATTCGTTGAAGTGGGGGGGGGGGAATAGCAGCAGGGCCAGTTACCTTCTTACCATCTTTGTCAAGAAAAAATCGGGCGAAGAAGTTGTTGCTGTTATTCCTTCCAGAGGTTTTTAGGGTTCCCACATTTTTTCAATTATGTTTATGAGATTTCAATTCAGAGGAATGTGGTGACTGTTATGTTGAGGGGAACGGAGTAATGGGTTGAGATATTTCTCTATTAGTGTAAGTGATCCGATTACACCTCATTGGGAGTTTAAAAGCTTTAGTTATCGGTTTTAATTGCTGGCGTTCGATAAAAAAAAAAATTGAGGATGAGATTGGTTTGAACTTGTAGGTGATACAAGCGAGAGGGACAGGGAAACGAAAACATATCGGAAAGTGAATCGGATAAAGTCGGTAATGATACACCTGATTTTGATCACCTGGAATATCATTGAGAAAAATTTGGTTCAAGTAATGCATTTTCTAGTAAGGCTATCAATACCAAGGGGAAGAAAGAATTGTTTGAATAAATCAGTTGATGAAGTTGTTGACTTTGGGCTTCTATCACATTTCAAGAGGTCAAGCTTAAAGTCGCCCATGATTGTAGCATTGCTTTTGTCTCATTTGAATACCGGGTCAAGGTATTTTAAGTTGAGACATTAAAGTCTAAAAAACAAACATATTTGGCTTATAAAATAATACTATGATGGTTTGTATGGAGGGTTACTTTCAATATATCGAGTCACAGTCAGTACAGTCTAATTTAAGGTCAGTTTTGCGAATATAATTAATATTTGTATTAATAAAATAATGAGGCTACTCACCATTCCTGTCGGACCCGTTATACAATTTTTCCGCGTTGTAACGGGAAGGTCAAACAATATTGGCTTCATTCGAAAACTACATTGAACCACAGGATTCAGTTAAAGCAGAATCTATGGACGAGGCGGCGAAACTCAATTCAATGTACGTGAGGATCAGCTTATTAGACAACTATTATATAGAAACTCAGAGAATCTGGCGAGCATTGAGTAAATTAAAGACGAACGAAATTCTTCATTCTGTCAGTTTTACAGTTGGAAAAATAACGTTACAAGGTATCTTTCAATTTTAGAGTACCCTGCAAATTCTAGTTATTCAGATCTTGTGGGCGGACGGAATGTTTTAGATCGATGCCAACAGATAAGTAACTTTCAAATCACAAAATCAGTGGACCAGTTTAGCTTTCAACAGTCCTCGGTTGATGACGCTCGGTGGCTGGGAACGGAGCTTAAATGTATGCGACGACCAGCTACACAAAACCACTGCCTGATGGTGATTATTTAAATAAAATGAATGTTTTTCATTGATGCATAAGATGCTTTTTTACTATACTTGTGCCAATTCTCTGGTACGACCACAGACAGAACATTTGTGAAGGTAGTCATTGCGTTGGTTTAAAACACATTCTTGTAACTCAATTTTAATCTTGCTATGCACTAATATTAATCGTGTAGACCTCCTTAAGTTATACAATTATCATTTACCGTGATATGTATACCGTATATGTAGACAGCTTATAAATAGAATCTTTCAACAAAGTAACAAACAGAATTCCATAACCTGTTAAGGATTCTTTGGCATAAGGACTAAACGTTTGAAATTGAACAAGAAGCTAAGAAGTCAAGTTCCTTAAACTTAAAATTTTTGAGGGTCGGAGAATATCCAAAGGTTTTGGTGTCCCTCTATCCACGTCTAAGAATGTGTTTTCCTATGAAAACTTGAACCAAAAATATAGGCCTTTTTGTAATAAGGATGACCATTCTGGTAATGTATAAAGATACCCGTAACACCTTCAGTTATCGAAGCCACCCCTTTCCCCACCCGCTTGCCGGGCACTAATATGATCAAAAAACAACATCTTACTGTGCATATCCAGGGTGAGGAGGATGTTTTTAATAGGAAAAATTCAAAGACTACTCCTACCGTGACAAACCAGACTTTGGGTATACGATGGGTATAATAGTGAAGGAAAAAATGTACCGGAGAAAGAAGGTATAAAAAGGGGGTGAAGCGAAGACTCCTCATATACGCAGTACTCCATAAGGTCTCCCTCGACTTACCTAAAAAAAGTTTGTATTTGTTATTCGATCTACTCTGGAAGATTTGACTTGTTTGTTTTACAAAATACAGTCGGTCCTATAGGGGCACAGGATACCAAATATTTGCTCAAACATAAAAACACAATGTCAAAAATCAAATGAAATTTTGGAATTAACCCTTTCTCGTGCATAAACCAAAAATAAGGGGTTCCCAAAAACTAGCTCCACGATAATTCGACGACATGTTGTTGCATAAATCCACTTAGAACTGGATGTTAGATTTTTTAAGTTTTACTAAAAAAAATAAAAAGTTGCTTTTAAAAAAAAAAAAAAAAAAAACACTTTGGCGATCAACAACACACTCCCGTTTTCCAAAATGTGTTGCAGAACAAGTGACACTTTGCCGTATTCAAAGGTTATTAAAAGTAAAGAATTTGGAAATAAAACCAATTCTGTTTGTTTGGCTGAACTATGACCTCGATGTCATCATTAGGTTCATAGAGCTATTGATAGCCCCTTTTTAAAACATTATATAAGTAATGTTAAACCAACTTCAAGTAACAGAAAACACGTTAAAACAGGTCTAACGTATTCTTCTAATGTATATCCCAGACAATTGTTCAAGACATAGATTGCCCTCAGTGTAACAGTCATTTTTAGCAGTCTGTCAAATGTACATTTGACCACTTTTCCATGGGGTGAAGTATCCATTTTTTATCTGCACTGCTAGGTCAGATGTTTCCCTCTACACACGGGGATGGGGGGGTGAGGTGGGGTGGGCTATGCTGTGCCCATGGCTAGTGTAGAGAAACTAGGTCATTGAACGACCAAAAAATAAACCAGATGCGATCTGAGTGTGAAGAAAAAAAATTGCATATTTTTTTTAAATAATTTTATTGATTTTTTAGTTTTTTTGTTTTTTTTTACGTAAATTGAAAAAAAAATAAATATTAATATTCACCGTAATTTGTATAAAGTTGGCCCTAGGATTATATGAGGTAAAATTGCGCCTATTGAGCTCTTCAGGGTGGACTGTAGTTTATCACAATACAATAATACGATTTAATGGGCCAAATATTTTCCTCACTCACGAGGGTCATGTTTTTTATGGAAGTAGCGTGTGGAAATTACCGTTCTTGGGTCAGTAGTGGTTCTGTCTTGCAGAATTTAAAAGACTCTTCTACATGTCAGATCAGGTGAATAAAGCATAGAAAGACCTAACGATTACTTGCGATAACCAGTCACTTTTTAATTGTCCTCCAAATTGTTTGTTAGGTTGATACTTTGTTTGAAAACCGAAATAGAATTTAGTAGTCACCAAACTCACAAACACGACCAAGGAAGCTGTTTACAGCTTCATTTATAGTTCTGCAAAATGTTGTGGTTACCACCCCCCCAAGAATTTCACATTCCCCCCCCCACAATTTAAAAATTTAAAACTTTGGTATTCTTGAGTATTCTTGAAATTGCAGTTAAAGGTCACTTCTTCGTCATCAGCCGCCATTCCAAGCAAATCACTGCATCTAATAGGCTTTCGACAGTGTAAGCGGGGGAATTTCCAACATTATGTTTTCCTACTGATTGTGTCCCGCCATACGTCGCGTATTGAAGTTGTTGGTTCTCAGATGTCTTGGACTTGTGTTTCGTCCTTTATCAATGTATTTGTTTTTTCTTCTTCATGTCCGATTCCCAAGTATATTTCTTTTCCATGTGTGTGAGCTCCCTGCTTCTTCTCCATTTTATTCGTCAATGCACACGGTGTCTGTCCCAATAAGTTCATATAGCTTAAAGCACATTCCTGTTTAGGCTCAACTTGCAGTTACCTCTCACTTCCATATTACCACAACCGAGTTTGATCCTCCTATCTCCTGTCTCTTAACTCTTTTAAGGCCTTTAAAACTTTTCCTAGATCTATGCATTCTTTCCACTTTCAGATCTTGTTCCCATATACAACAGGATCTTTTTGAGCTAAGTGAACATTTCATTAACTCTTGTTTTCAGGTCCTTTTCAGTCCACAACATAAATTTCAATCTGCAAGTTCCTGAGGCATATCCTCTACACACTTTAGCCGTTTGATCCCAAGATTACGATGTTATCTGCAAACCCGTTAGGACGATTGAAACACTTTTTACATTCTAGTGAGCGAAATCTTCTCTCCAAACAAGCTGCAATAGTTGGGAGAAGAGAAGAAGAACGGTTGTTGAATCCTTGCCTAACGCCCTTAATAATGTTTTGATCTTAATATTATTGGCTATCAAATATGTTTTTCATCCGGTTGGTGATTAGTTGAGAGGTTTGGGGAAGGAACTTGATTGTTTATGTAGTGTTGTAAGGTTCAAGTTTGTCACCCTTTTTAAACAATGATCACGATATCTTTTTCCACTTCTCGGAATATCCCCTGTTTTAGCAAGACTTTGCCAACTCCTTAGCAATAACATCTCCTCTTAAGGGCGCTGCAGGAGGGTCCTAGAGTTTTCCTCGTTTCATGCTACTAACTGGCCATATGAACTAATGCAAGTTTAAGTGATTACAGATGTGGTAGAGGTCTTTCATGAGAATTTTTAAATCCTCGATTTGTAGTCCGTCTCTTGATTAGTCTTCTTTCAAACTTTCTTCATGTTTCTGTTTTCTCTTGAATTTAAAGTGTGTTGTATTTAGACTTTTTCTACCCGATTTTTTCGCATGCCATGAGAGGAATATTCGACACTTATATAATACCATACCAACCGCCAACCGTAAGATGAGGTTTTGTGTTAAAGTACGTAACGATGTGTGAATCGTTAGGAGGATTGTAAACATTGCTCTACAACTTGACATTACTGATCACAACAACTTTACACTTTAAGAAATGTTTCCTCTTTAACGTCACCATGGACATACCTGTGCAAAAATCTCCATGGAAGCCAATGCATCAGTGGGAAAGCCACACTGATATCTTCTCTTCGGTACTAATGCCAATATGTCATAAACCTTCACTTATCCTTTTTCATTATGGTATACCAAAGGGTTGTTTAACGTGCCAATCTCCCTTCAGTTATGGTTTAAATGGTCAAAACATGTCACTTCTGCTAAGTGGTTGTTCTTGTGCATTGGGCCTACAGGGTGTCCAAAAAAGTGCGCACAAGGCAGATAAACTCACGATGTCTCCAAAACTGCTGAGCTGTGAATTTCCTTTTCATGGAGGATATTAATTACCTCACTTGGATATATTGTGCAAATCCCCATGACAAGCCGCCCACGCAAGCTAAAGATATAACAGGATTCTTAAAGGGCATCTGTTTTTCATCATTCAAGGATTTACACAGTTAACATTATTTGTCCTTTCTGCTGTCGGGTGAGTGATTTCCCAATACTTGAGTGTAATATTGTATCCATGCCACCAACATAATTATTAAAACAAATGAGGAAACAACACAATGCACACGAATTGGTGAGTAGATTGATTAAATGGCAAATAGGCATTAAAAAATAAAAACACGCTATGATTAAGAATTACCGGTGTATTTTAAAAATCATGAGCAGCACAATCAAAACTTTGCCTATGTCTATCTGATATCTTACCTTTGCAATTTCGTTATAAATAGCATTTCTCTTAAATAGATAAACTTGTAAACTAAGTGTGCACGTACCGTTTGAAATCATAATCAATTCTTCTACCAAGAAAAGAAATTAAATAGTTAGTGACATGATAGTGCTTGTTCAGCAGTGACCTGTTTGTATTGCAAACGTTTACACCAGACCCAAATGTGTAATGACACGATTTTTTGACGTTTGCTCATTGTGAAGGTTTATAATTATAACACAATTGGAGATTGCCATTCATTTTCGTTGAACTAAGCTAAGAGATCACACCTGTCATTTATTGATACTATCGCTACTTTACAATTGCCTGATTCTTAAATTTTATAAAATCACTGCTGTACTTAAAAAAAATGTAAATTAACATGCTTTACCCCAAGAAAACCCCTTGAGAATAATTATTGTCAGCTTAAAGGTATTTTTCTTAGATATGTAAGCTATTTGTTCAGCATACAGCACTGTAGTAATTTAGTACCCACTATCAACTTCAGATTCTTAAGCTATCATAATAGTCAAAGCAAACGATTGAGCCACGAGTGTATCTGATATAGCGATAATCACTAACTGTGTAAATCCCATTGGAACGGATGAAAAATAGATAGTCTTTAATATTCGTTGATATATCTGGTTTGCGTGGGCGGATTGTCATGGGAGTTGCACAAATTATATACAAGAGTATAAATAATATCCTTTATAAAATGAAATGCAAAGCTTCAGCTGTTTTTGAGAAATCGGAGTTTATCTGCTTGCACCAATTTTATTGGGACACCCTGAATTTCATTATTTAATGACAGACATTGGGCCTGTGAATCCACCCAGAAAAACAGCCTTATGGTTGAACTGGGCCTCCGTGGTAAAATAAAGTTGAATGAATGAATGAATGAATGACAAGCTTGATGGATATTTTTAGCTGATAATATTGATCAAACTCAGGTCCAAATTTAAAACAAGAGCAGCCTACCTCAGACCTTGATAGATCACTGTGTATAACACATAATACTAAACTTACAAAAAGACTTGTCAGTAGCCTAGAAAAAAATTCTTGCGGAATAAAAATTATTTACAATTTCCAATTGAGAACCAGATATAGGGGAGAAATATCAATTTGCATATCAAAAAATCAAGGTATAAAACTAATTTTAACATGTATGTGGTCCTTTGTGTTCATCAGAATGCGAATAAGTTCAAAGAGCATTATTATAGTGTGATTATTGATTTTATTTTTATTCAATATCTAAGTTCGCCTATTCTATTGTATAGCCCTAAGATATATATGTTACAATATTAAGATGTACTTTAAAAACTCATTAAAAAGTAATTTAGCTTATTATAAATGTCCATTTAAACTTAACATCCGAGATCTAGAAAAAATCAACACCCTGGCCCTAACAACTCTTTTTAAATATTGAATAGAAATCTATATTCACAAGGCAATAAAAATATGGACAAAGTCACACGTTTTATCAATTGGTTTCCCATTTTAGTTGATTTTGATAAATTTTGGGGAAATTTAAAATTTCTTGTCCCATTTCGACTCCAAAATCTATGACTGGCTAGCAGTCTATACACCATGTTTACTTAATTATATCACGTGGGATGTAAACGCATAGTTTCTTTTGACCTACTGTGCAAAAAGAAGACATAATGTAAGAGTAAGACAAAGTGATACGTTTCGTTATCTCACCCATTTTAATTAATTTTGATCAGTTTTTGGATGAATTTTGTCCCATTTGTTCCATTTTGACTCAGAAATCTATAAAGTTAAATAGCTAGCACTCTTTTCACCTGATGAAAAGGCAAAACACTTATATGACCTACTTTTAAAAGAGGGTTTGGTCATTTTGATCTAAAAATATGAAAACTAGAATGACAAGCAATAAAGCTACTTATTGAAGTTTCCTTGAGATATAACAGCAAATATTTTCTTGAAAATGTTTGAGAAGAAGAACGAAGGTATTGGGACTGATTTATCCATTTTTGGCCAAAGTACCCCACAAATCTAATAAATAGAATGGCTTCCATTTTATCACTTAAATATGACTCCTTATTTGAAGGTGAATGGAATGTTTCAATCAATTATTTTAAGAAATGAAGATTAATTTCACTGCATTTTACCTATTTTTGTTACAATTTTGACCCCTTTTTGGCCATTTTGACCCCAAATTTTATAAATTGGAATGGCTCTTCCTTATATTCACTTAAATAGGACACTCCTAGTTGAAGGGTAAAATGGACATGTTTCTGAATCGTTATGTTAAGAAAGGAATGTATTTTGACATGATTACCTATTTTTGCGATCCAATTTTGACTTTTTTGGCCTTTTTTACTCTAAAAAACAAATGTAGTAGAAAAGGCCAACACCCCATAAGTTGATGTACACCCATGGTGGTATGAATACACTAGGTTGGACCTTGGTAACAAACAACGCCGTCAAAAGTCATAATTTTTGGTACTTTGGCCGGCCGTCTATAAGTTCGAACCGTGTGACTGCACAGGACATTGGGGGTTCGCTGTCAGATGGGTAACGATCGACGATAAAGAATTTGCAGAATTTAAAATGCTAAGAAATTGAAACTTCCCTTTCACTCAATTAAAGTTGCTAACTTTAAAACAGTACCAATGGTTGTTCCATACCAGTCTCCAGTTATGTATAACAATGTTCAAACTACATTATTGAGCATGGGGAATTCTTGTTAAAGTAAAAGGGGACTAATGCCATCAATTGTAATATATCTTGTTTGTCAATTTCGTAGACGATTTCTTCTCTTCCTGGTTCAGCAGAGGATCAGAGGAAGTGAAGATGATCAAGTTCAACTTTTCAAGTTGAACCTGGATTAGCATCAGAAGACGTAGGGAAGCCTTGAAGTCTTCTTAAAGCAGTCCCTGTTTCGAATGCTAGACGACTTGAATACAATCCTTTAAGTGATGACGTTTTCCTGACTGGCTACAGAGAATTCGGAGACGTTTCCATAGCGACAATAAACAGAGGACAACTCGCCTCATTACAGTAACGAACAGTTGTTGATCGAATTGTAAATGGTGGTTATTAATTGGTAAGGAAATGTATATAATTGTGCCATGAAAGGGTTATAATGCCTATTAAAGGGGGATGGACTATTTAAGTTTTTCAATCTTTATGGCCTCCATCCCCAAACCCATGTGCAAAATTTTTCGGCCGCCGATTATTCACTGACCTCTGCACATGGATAGCGGTCTGAGTTCGCGAGCTGTCACAAATGAAGTTGACTTTTTACCTTGGTAATATGGGGGAAAACAATGGGCATTACCCCTTGTCAAAGTTAAAGGAATCTTGTATAACAATAGAACCATCTGTGTGGAATATGTGCACAAGCAGGTGTAGGCATTGTTTCCGCCCATATTACCAATGACAGTGGAGTAACAGAGGGGGGGGGGGGGCCAGGGGGAGGGCTGCCCCCCCCCCCCCGTGGGGAATCTGGGCCCCCATGAAAAATACGTGATGACATAGGCCATTACTTATATAACCAAATTTTTCTATTTGATGGCCCCCCCTAATAAATATATGTGGCCCCCCTTTCCCCTGAAAAAAACGTGGTCACGCACTGTTACAAGGTAGAAAAGCAAACTCCTGTTGTGACATCGGCGACCATTCAACTGGCGGCCCAGCCCGCATCCATGTGTAGACGTCGGTGCGATATTCAATCGGTTTTTGGGACCCACAAATGCAGGGGGTAGACATGCCAACCTAACACAGCACAGAAAATTCAAAAGGGCATCACTCGGGTGCTATAGTCTGTTTCAAAGACTTAACTGTAGGAGGGCGCCCTTACGCATATCGAACGGTACACACAGACTTGACTAAAAAGGCTAGGCCTGGTCACGAATCTTCAATTATTCTAAATGAACTGTTGTTTATTGGAAAATTACACATTTTGCAGCGGGGTTACTCCAAACCCCGACGGATTTGGAAGTCAATATTTTTTTTCTATTTATCATGATATTACTAAGGATCTTTTGAACAAAGGTTTAAGAGATGATTTTTTAATGGACATGTGGGACCGAGACTGACCCTAGTAAATGCACGTACGTAGCAGTTCCCCAAATTACCGTTGGACATACCCAATGCCCAAATCGAGCAGATCGTTTGTCACCACCCCCCCCCATGCACAAATGATACTACATTTTTGGGGGTGTTTGTTGGGAAAATAATACCAAGTGTGCGGATTTCTCACCAATTTTGAGCCAAAAATATATAACATTTGCTGACTTTGGCCTCAAATCGCTTGTTTCCCCCCAAATCGGCCAAAACTAATCATTTTTTCTGGCAGGGGACAAACTGGGGGATGGGAGGGAAAATATAGGGGTTTAAGGAGTACAGTATCACTAACAAACATGTGTTAAACGACACAATTACTAGCCCGTTGAGAGTTGAGATGGCAATGACATAGGTGGGTATAAGGCCAAGTTTGGAAAAGTTTCAATTATGCTTTTGTTCAACTGTCTATATCAGGATAACCATATTAACATTTTTCAATGATAGTGCATACGAGATAATTATAGGAAGCTCTTTCCGGCAAAAAAAAAACAGCTCTAGCCCTCGTAGTATGAGGAGATTAAAATTGTATCCGTATTGCCTTGTCACAAAGTGATATACCTTGAAATAAAAGTTCCAATCTTACGCGTATTCCCCATCTTAGGGATGATTAAGGTATTTACAACTCTGTTAATGGAATTCCTCAATACAAAATCATGCATTAAATGGGGCATATCATATTATAGGTTGCAGCGAAACCTGGGACCATTGGTAGGGAAGATGACGTATTGGGAAACTCGCAGATTACGGCATCGGTCTTTCTTCCGCAGTCTCCACGTGATACAGCACTAGGGAATGCCGGACTTGCACTAATGCTGGTATTGGGCCACGGATTCCTCGACTGAGTCGGACTCTTGGTTTCCAATTGATTTCTCAAGAGCTACGTAATGGGAAGGGTATTCTTGTTACAAGGAGTGCTCTTCCTAAATTGACGAATGGCCGGAGTAGTACAAATTTGAATACGGTCTAAAGACGGGGATATTCGATATATTTATGGATGGAGGACTTCAAAAGTGAGTACGATAAAGTCAGACGTGTAAGGCAGATCAACAAAGAAAGATATTTCCAATAAACTAAAAAGTTTATTCATTTGAAAAAACAATTTTTGCATAGCAATGCAAGCAGATTGGTGCATTACTTGGCGGGCTTTTTGACAAGTGTTTAAAGTTAAGCCCTTAAAAATCATTTATTTTTTGTTTTTTTTTTTTTTTTTTAAAAAAACCATTGCTTTTGTTTTCCTATAGAGGGTTTGGGGCTAATGATGTGAAAGATGCAGAAGTTTCCAAATTAAATAATTTTATATTACCACATTCTTAAAATGATCGATGGAATCCATGGTTTCCCTACAATCAACCATGGAAGGCAGTTATTGAAAGCTATTGAAAACTACAACATACATCTCCCACTAGGCTTGCTTGGGACACACATGCCATTTGTTTACATGACTCAATTTCTAGATATTATAAATATGCTGTCAACCTAGACTAATCAAATACACACGAGACAAATGCACCCTGCAGCAATTGTTTGAATGCTCAAAATCGAAAAATCCAAGAGAAATTGGAACTTCATACAATATTTAGCTGCAAAGCAACGCAGCTCCTCAACCCAATCACACTAGGAATAAATAAATGAAGGTATTCAAAGGCCGAATTCCGGGATTCCAGCACCCTTCTGTTTTATTCATGTTCACTAGATTCCTTGAGAAAAGCTTATTCACAACTCTTTAGTTGATCCCGACTTGCGGTTTGTGTGTTATGGGCAAATGTAGTTCCACGGTCCCCCATGCTATAATTTCTGTTTACGGACAGAAAAACAATTGTGAATTTGAGTACCGATCGACCGAAATGCACGTACGATTAGATAAACAAGGATTACCTAATGTGTTAACGGGGTCAGATGATATAAATCTCATTTTTTGGAAGTCGGGGGGACGAGGTACTTGTCGATCACGAAATGGGCCTCTTAATCCCTTGATTACAATCACTTGCAGAAGTCTGGCTGCCCTCTTGCACCTATGCATTGGATAGTTGCTAAAGATGAGAAAAATTGTGTTTGTAAACAGTGGAAAGGTGTGAAGCGTGATTCTATGGTATGAGACGCACTTTCGGAAAGGAGTAATGCCCCCTCCCCCAGTCTAGCTCGTTCACGTTAGTGGGGAATTGTATTGCACAGATCCTCATGCGGAGTATGCAAATCTGGATACAATTGGGCATTTGGTACACAAGTATTTTATAATTCAAAACCAAAAACATTGATGGAAGCGATTGACATATCCCTTCATGCCCCCAGCTTGGATTTAAGGTTACACAGGGGTAAAATATTTTTAAATGTTCCAATTGCGTTAAAAAGCACACCATGATGTTCGTCTTGTTACAGGAATTCCACAAAGGCCATATTTATAATATTATGGCTATAGTTTAGGTAAAAACTGTAAAAATGGCGGAAAGTCCAATTTTGGTTGTACAGGGGTCAAAAATTAAAAAATGCTCCAATCCCTGTAAAAATCTGGAACAAACTGCAAACTGCTTCTTTCATTGTAAACTTTAATCACATTGACGTGGAATAGCGAAAAAAACTTCCGTTAGTGCCCAGGGGGGGTGGGGTTACCGGGGGGTTTTAGTATTAAACGCCTATACGGCGACGTGGCCGCTGGCTAGGGTCGCAAAATCAGCCGGCGTTTAGTATAACTATGACCCCTTTTTTTTCAAACTGGTATAATTATGACCCTTTGTTTTCACACCATAATGTTATAATTATGGGTGTTGATTTGATGTTGTTGCGTATATTTTTGGGTACGCATCCGCGATAGTGATATAATAGTCCGTGAACGTAGTAAGCTCTACGCAGAATTCGACATGATCGTATTGAAACTTGTTTAGTATCCATAATTCTAGTAATCTTCCACACCCCCTGTTTGTGTACGTATGCCGCTGGTTTCATGTGAGTTTATCGTGGTCCTTTCAAACATTGCACACCAAGACCCCCGCAGCAAAGACACGCTGGGTATTGCCCGGGGTAATTGATTTGCGGTTTGTTACGAAAGGAAATTATGGCAGACATGAACTATTTGGTATAAATATGGCCTGAAATGGGGTCATATATTGCAAGAAGGGAGAGGATAAGTTCGGGTCCACTTCTTGAGTCGGATAAAACTATGGTCAGGATATGGCAAGAAGGAGAGTATAAGTTGGGTCCACTTTTTGAGTCCTGGAGGCAGGGTCCGTTCCGAAACTATGATCGTAAAAGTTATCTTCGCATGGCTAAGATTTTGATACGACATGGTAGTAGCGTTCCTGAAAACAGTATACTTAAGATGGTCGCAAGTGAATTTTTACAGTAAAACCTTGCGACATTCTTACGTTAACATAAACAAAGCCGATTTAAAGGTCATTCCATTCATTGATTGGGATTATTATTAAAAATTGTGCCTGTCGGGTGCAAAAGTCTGAGACACGTTTGCGAATGTTACTATGGCTATATAATCAGGTAGAATGATTTTTATTGTGTGGTATCTATAGAACTTTAACAGTATTAAAACACTCGGCCAGGGTTGCGCTTGAGGGGCGATCAACTGGTTGATCGTTAATGTTTTGTTCGCGCGGCGTGGGTGTGTTTTAAAACTCTCAATTTTTATTTGCTTCATGTAGCTTCTGTGCTTCACTTTTTCATCACGGTTAAATTTAGTTTAGTATATAAATGTTTATTATAGTAGCTATTCAGTTAGTTATATCTCTGCGAGTGAGAACTGTTTATTTTCATTCCTTGTGGGACCAATTCGGGAGGGGAGGGTTCCTTTTATTATAAAATATAATTTAAACTAATGTAGTGTTAACAATACATGTACATGCAGTACATAAACTTTTAAATTTAATTACTGCAAGATTCAATAAATACAACATGCTCGGTACTGTAAAGTTTTTCTCCAATAAATACAACCTAGGCCGATATCAGAAGATGTGCCATGTAGGTCCAATCCCAGGACATCAAAGATATGGGCTCTTGAATATGGATCAAGTATATAATTTGTTATGGTGACCCTGATATGTTTGTATCTAAAATTGCAGATTTAAAGATATTGTGTTGGGCAATGAAAAACTTATTACTTGTAGAGGGTCAGTATGGTCATGTGATAACCTACACAAAATTATTTTATGTTACTTTTAGCAAAGTCAGGTTATAGGGTTTATACTTTTGTCTGGCTGTAAACCTTGATGCTATGCAAGCGCTACCCAAACCTTACTCTAAACAGCTATATCATCCCTCAGTCGAATTGGGTTTTGATGATTCCACTCTTCATAACCCGAAGACCGCTTGATGACATTCGCGTATATTATATATATTCAAAAGGACACAATAGCAGGCGCGGATTCTAGGGAGGGGGCGAAGGGGCGCTAGCCTCCCGGAATTCTGCAAAATCTTGCAAAAATCAGCCCATTTGGAAAGCTTTGGACAAGTTTAAACCTTTCAGCTCCCGGTAATTTTGACCGTTTTTCAAATCCTGGAGCCGCCCTGAATTAGGGTTGGGTTATATTACCCTCAAAATTTTGATTAAAAAATTATTTCTAATTTTATTTGAGAAAAGTTATCTCACGCGAGAAAGTAGATTTTGTTGTACTATAAAAGAGAGAAAAGGGATTCCTAGAGTTGTTTATGCAGGATGCACCT